>BGNK01000006.1:385920-424246 GCA_003297005.1 Symbiodinium sp. clade A Y106 | reverse complement strand
CCCACGGACACGAACTGGGCTGACCTAGGCACGAAGCCCCTGAGTGGTCAAAGGATCACCGAGCTCCTAAAGCTGATGCCGCTACACCGAAGGGGTTTAGCAGCGGCATTGGTTGCTGGCTGCCTGCGAGTTGCGAGAGCCCAAGGAGAAGACGAGGAGCCCACGTGGAGCTTAAGCAGTGCAGACTGGTTCCTGGTGTACCTTGTGATGGTGCATCTTTTCCTTCTTTGGTGCATCTTNCCACGTGGAGCTTAAGCAGTGCAGACTGGTTCCTGGTGTACCTTGTGATGGTGCATCTTTTCCTTCTTTGGTGCATCTTCAGATGCATCTTCGGGCTTTTTAGCCGACGGAACCAGAAGGCAGTTACCCACGAGGTGGGGACCTGCACCAGTGAAGACTGGAAGGAGAGAAAGCCTGAACCATCGCCACCTGCGATCGGCGAATCAGGCCATGGAGGGGCCAGCTCTTCGAGCCAGGGCCTGTAGCCACCCCAGCACCGGTGGCAGCTCCGCCAACGGCGGTTCCTACTGAGAGGAACGTGAGAGAAAGGAGGCCAAGAAACACAGACCCCGTCTACCTGACGGTGAGCGGCCAAAGGTTTCACAAGAACAACTGCGGAGATCTCAACCACGCNAGAAACACAGACCCCGTCTACCTGACGGTGAGCGGCCAAAGGTTTCACAAGAACAACTGCGGAGATCTCAACCACGCTAGGCGTATGAGACCCGGCAGTGTCACACAGGTGCCCAGGCACGTGGCGATCTCTTCCGGCTACACGCCCTGTGGAAACTGTGGAGGTTGAATTCGTTTGAAGCTTTGAAGCCTGAGCAATGCTCGGCTAGAAGGGAATCGGTCCATGGAGGGGTGTCAGGATGTGAAGCTTATTCTGATGCCATGCATGTTACAGGTGCATACCGCAGCCCCTTCGGTGCTCAAAAGAAGTGCGAGATAGCAGGGTTTTAAAGGGACCCCTAACCCTTTCAGATTGGCAACTATTTAGACTTTCGGGTTAAACCGCAGACCTTTAAACCCTAAACCCTACATGAGGATGCTATGTCGAGCCTGGGCCTTCAGCTGGACACAGCGGCGATCGAGGAGATGATTAACGAGGCGCCCCCTAAACCCCTAATGCAGGAACAGGGGCTTTAATAATTAGAATAGGGTTTCTTTAAAGGGATCCTTAAAGGGGTCCATAAGGGATCTATAGTAGGGTTCTATAATATAGTAATGCAGGAACCGGATTGAGAAACCGTGAGCCTTTACTAGGGTTCCCTGTATGAATCCTACTATTTTGGGGTTATAGAGGTTCCTACATTAAAACCGCAAAACCTTGAAACCTTCAAGCCCTAAAGCCATAACCCCTAAACTCTACTTGTAAGTCTAAGGCCTAAACCCTGAAACCTTAAGCCCTGAACCCTGAAACCCAAACTTTACAGCATCACCGGACTTAATAAGCAGAGTTCAATCGTGCCCCGATTTTTTTGTGTGGGGACCGAAGGTCAATGGTTCAGGGCTTTAGGGTTTAGGGTTTAGGGGTTAGGGCTAGGGTTTAGGGTGTTTCGGCTTCGATACTGTACTTGCAGGGTCATGGGACACGACACGTAGCAAGAAACATAAACAGTGGAAGCCCAGATGTGTTAGTTGCCCTGGTCCAAACCCTAAACCTCCCTAGAAAACCCTAAACCCTAAACCGTAAACCCTAAACCCTAAACCCTAAACCGTGTATAATTTCACCAGTGGGATTCTTTCGGATTGAGGACCGGGGGTTTAGGATTTATGGCTTCGAATTTTGTAGTTGTGGGCTACGGTTTTTCGCGAATGAACGTTCCTTTAGCAGGGTTTGTTTGGTGGTTCGGCGTTTCTGGGTTTCGGGTTTCTGGGCTGGGCTTCGAGATAGGGGATCAGAGCCTACCCACAGGAACCCTTCTCCAACTGTCGTTATGACGAGCTGGAAGCTGTAAGCCGAAGACCGTGCAAGACCGTCATAGGCAGCAAAGGGATTTCCGTGAGCAATGTTCACACGGAAGCCGTAGTCATTTAAGTACCTATCACACGCAGCTACTACTCCTACTGCTACCTCTGCTGCTGCTACGACTGCTACCGCTACTACTGGTGCTAGCAGTTGTACTACTAATGAATGGTAACAATGGTGAAGAACCGCAGTATCAGTACCAACGGCAATGAGCCTGATGGGAGCATCGAGCCCTGGCGATCTTGGTCGCGAGTTCGCCAAAGCGTGTGTCGTGGGACCAAACGACAGAAACCCATGGTGACATGCGGCTTTATGCACGGCCCTACTTAGAGGATCATGGGACTTAGCAAGTAGCATTATAAGGGCCTTAATTGTCGTTAATTACAAGTAGTTACAACTGTAGTTACCTTACTTACAACCTCAATTACTAAGTCCCATGATCCTCTAAGTAGACACTAAGCCTTAAACCCTAAACCCTGAAGTTCAGGGCTTGGAGCAGACAGAGCTGGAGGCGGACGGATTCCGTGAGCTCTCAAAGCAGTGCAAGAACTTGCCACTCTAGAAGCCGGAACAATAACCTAAGTATTCCTTAGGGGTCCTTATTGTGATCATACCATAATATATCCCCAAACCTCAGTCTAATTGTTGAGTTTCTTGTATTCATCAAGAACTTCACTCGTAAGCGTTTAGGGTTTAGTGTCTAGGATTTGGGGTTTAGGTTTTAGGTTTTAGGGTTTAGGGTTTAGGGTTTTAGGGTTAGGAGGCTCGGGGTCTATGGCTTGCAGGTAGGGCAATGATGGTTTTAGGGTTGGGGCCCCAGGGTGTTAGGGTTTAGGGTTTAGGGTTTAGGGTTTTAGGGTTGATAGAGCACTCAGGCACAGTCGATGGTTTCGTGTCTCGAGAGGCAAGATGTTCTTAAGCCTTCAGCTGTAGAGTTGAGGGTTTAAGGGTTAAGGGTTAACCCCCTTGGGCCGTAAACCGGTATCGCTGACCTCCAACCCCATGCTTGGGACGTCCAAATACTCAGAGGTAGACCCGTCGCAGGAGGTTTGTTCAAAGTCTTGGCGACCTAGACTCATAAAGATGGAATTCGTTTTACTACAGGCCCCGATGAAATGGACGCAGCCCCGTCTAGAACTCCGAAATGTCAAGGGGCCCTTGATTTTGGAGACGCCCACTTTGGTGGCATGACCTGCATATCGGAGAGGCCGAGCAAAACGGCGATGGTGTGATCGATTACATGGACCGCGGGTAACGTGTGGAAGTGTTGGCGTTGAAAGCGGTTCTGAGGGTGCATGAGCAAGTGTTTTCGAAAAGACTTTTATCGGGGTATGGGTTTCAGGACAGGGAGAGTCGGTCTCTGACGGCATGGTTGCTGTCAAGTCTTTTGAAGGGGCGGGGAGTGTGTGTGTGTGTGTATGGGATCTCCACGAAAGTACCCAAACCTTCCAATGTCACATAATCAGGGAATATACCGTAAACGTAAATCATACAGGGGTCCTGTAATTTAAAAAAGATTCCCTAATCAAGGGATATTGGAAGGTCTGGGTATATAAGCTTGTCAGATTACCAGAGGTTTAAACATTTCAAAGCACGCCTTCAAATCCAATCCCTGAGAATCTGCAGCCCGAAGACAAAGGCATACAAGCGGAACGTGTTGAGGCTTCATGTAGGGTTTCAGCATCTTTGAGGAGGAGCCCCTAAACCGTAAACCCCACAAAACGCGGATGCACGCGAAATGCTGCACCTCAAGAGCCAGAAACCCGACAATGACATCGAAACTTCAGGCACTAAGCCCTAAACCCTACACCTGAAGCCTTAAACCTTAAACCCTAGACCTTACATCTTAAGCCCTAAACCTTAAACCCCGAACCCTACAGCTTAAGACCTCAACCTCTAAGCCCCACGCACTAAACCCTTCACCCGAAACCCTAATCCAGACAAAAACCCTAATCCACTGTACCCTGAGACCCAGCCAGGAGTTTCTGGCTGCCTGCCTCTCGCCGGCGACAGGTCTTTTCTCTTCTTTTTCGGGGTTTAGGGTTTCGGGGTTTGGGGTTTGGGGTTTAGGGTTTGGGGTTAAGGTTCAGGGTTCAGGGTTTTGTTATGCAGCTTGCTTGGTGGACTTTGGTAGTTTTAGTACGTTTTTTCATCAGGGCTTGTTGTTGCTTTTTTATTTTTATCAAAGAGAAGATGTTTCATAGTGTCTGTTTCAATCGCATCTGTATAGGGCTGTTATATGGTTTGTTTAGGGTTTCGGTGCCTTACTTAGGTATCTTTTATTGCGGATCCGGCTATTTAGGATTCATGTTAGGGTCACGCCAGAATCCGTCGTTTTCGTTGCAGGAACAGGGATTGGACGCGAGGTTTCAGCTATAGTTGCCTTTCTGGCAGAGATATATTCCCTCAACTCGAAATCCCCCCGGTCAACCCAAAACCTAAACTCCCAAACCCTCGACCCCAAAACCACTCTGTAAATGTAGGGGGCTTCAATGATTAGAACAGGGTTTGGGGGTATAGCATATTTTAAATAAATAAGGAACCCCCAAAACCCAATTTCAATTATGAAGGCCCCTGTACTAAATTCTTATACTAGCCCTTATAGTAGCCCTTCTTGACCTCTTGTGAAAGGAACCCTATTCAAACTAGGGCCTTTTTAAATTATTAAGGCCCTTACATTAAGTCCTCGAAGCCCGAACTCTGAGGCAAAGTCCCCGACAACCATCCGTCGGCCCAGCGCATGAGCAGCAAGATCAAGGTGGAGTTTGGGGTTTAGGGTTTAGGGTTTAGGGGTGCTTGGGATTAGGGTTTAGGGCGCAAGGTATTGGGTTTAGAGTCAGGGTGTTAGGGTTTAGGGTTTATTGCTGAGGGTTTTGGAGTGCAGGGTTCGGGGTTGAGGGTTTTAAGTAAGTTCCTTGCAGGATTCCTGTAAGGGGTATACAGGGGACATATAAGGGTTCTATAAGGATTTTTGAGGCTTCTCGTAAGGGTTTTTGAGATTATCAGGCTGTGGCTTGGTTGGGGTTTGGGAAAAGGTAGTTGGGGCATGGCGCTAGGTCTCGTGTTTCGGGTTGGGGTTGGGTCTCTTGTCACTCGAGGTTACCTTCGTGTTTTCAGCGCAGCCGTGGTGATGGTGGGGATGATGGCGCGGATTGGGTCTGATATCGTGGGTAGTTGGCATTACCTAAAAAATGCAAGCCCGCGTCGAAGAGGAATATATCCGGAGAAGAGTAAAACGTGAACCTTCGAACTAACATGGGTTAGGGTTTACAAACCTGTGAGGGCGTTGTCAGGCAGTGGCTGAAGTATCGTCACTTCTGAACAGGGTTACACCCCAAAATAAGTGGACGCTGAAGCTAAACTTACCTTGTTTGCAGGTCTCCAGACACAGAGGTAATGCTAGGTAAGATGGGGGCCTTAATAATTACCAATACTATCTTGGGGGTTCCTTATTTATTAAAATTTTAGTAGAATGGGCCCCAAAACCCTATTCTCATTCTTAAGGCCCCTGTTTGCTGTAGGATTTCACATCTTGGGGTGGAATCTCTGGTCCTTCAGTGGTTTGCTCTGTGGTCGTTCACTGTTTGTCCCTTGTGCTGGGATGGGTCTGAAGCCCCGGGTCCTAACTCCTCCACACTTAAAGGATCATGGGACGTAGTAATTCGGGTTATAAGCAAGGCAGCTTATAACTCCCAAGTATCCCCATAGTACCCTTATAGAAACCCTTATAGAAACCCCTTAGAGATCCCGTTTAAGGAACCCTATAAGGAACCCTACTTACTAAGTCCCATGATCCTCCAGGATTGCCTTGAGCTCTTGCACGATTTTGGTTTTTAGGGTTTAGGACGGTTTAGGCTTTAGCGTTTGTTTCAATAGGAAGGCTTTCGGTTGGGAAGTTTACTTAGAGCGTTAGGTCTCAGGTTTTCACTTATTCCTCGAGCAGTTGATCTGTCTCTGTTGGGCCGTTATGCTTCGGTGCAGCATAAAGCCGTCGCAACAATTAGTAAACAATATCAGCTCCTGATCCATGTTATAGTTGTGCCAGAATACACACTAACGCCCTGTTCGGATTGTTAAGGCGCCTATCACGAGCCTCCTATAAAGCCTTGGTAAGACACTACAGTATAGAGCCCGTATAAGACCCCTGAACACCCCCTCAAAAAGCCCTTTCGAATTGTTAAGGCCCCTTCAGCCCCAAAACCCCAAAGCTTGTTGGCGACCCTGAAAGAAACCCGAAAAGGAACGCTTCAAGCCAGAAAGAAATCCTCCTACAGTGGGCATGCTGGTCCCCGAAACTTCAACCGAACCTGGGCCTCGATCTTCTTAAGGGTTTTGAGCTTACTTAAAGGATCATGGGACTTAGTCATTGGGGTTATAACTAAGGCAACTATACGTACAAATTGCTTATAACCCCAATTAAGTTACTTATAACCCTGCTTTGAGGTCACATGATCCTCCAAGTAGGGCTTGGGTATTCCTCAGGAAACGAATATCGGAGCTTGGATAGCTGGTATGATGAATCCTTGCAGTTTCGCAATTTCAATTGAGTATCCGTAGTTGCCTATCAAAAACACTACTTGAAGGGGGCAGGGGACTTAGTAAGTTGGCTATAAGTAGGGTTATAATTAGGGTAACTCCATTTAGGGCACTTACAACTCTACTTATAACCAACTTACTAAGTGCCCTGCCCCTTCAAGTAGAGCATACTATGCTCGCAAGCTCTTTTAGAAGTCTTACGGCCCTTAATCTTTCAACCCCCTTACCTTAACAGGGATTACAATGAGGATCTTAATGTTCCCAGAGTCTCCAATATCCCTTAATTACGGAATATTACTATAATTTTAAGGTACATTCCTTCATTAAGGGATTTTGCACTCTCTGGGTTAAGGCCTGTAAAGAAAGGGAGTTTATTGATCCACACCATGCGAAACCCATGGCTTGAGCCAGAGCAGGCCAACTTGCTAAACCTAAACCCTTAAACCCTAAGAGGGGTTCAGGAGTTTAGGGGTTCAGGGTTTAAGGGTTTGGGGTTTGGGGTTTACGGTTCAGGAGTTTAGGGGTCTTGGGTTTAGGGGTTTTAGGGGTTTAGGGTTTAAGGGTTTAGGGTTTAGGGTTTAGCTGCTTAGCTAAACCCCTAAACCCCTAAACCCCTAAACTCCCAACCCCTGAACCCCAAACCCGGAACCCTAGAGGATCTGGCTCCAACTACATCCTAATTTCTTAAACCAGCAAAGCGGAACCCTGAACTGCAAACCCTATCAGGATCCCAAGTAACCTAAATTGTTAAGGACGGTTCTTTTAGGGCCCAGGTAAACTCTAAATGCGAGCCGCGAAAGCTAGAGAAGAAAGGTTTCGGGTTTTTGTGCTTTACTTTACGGCCCTGGCCCTCCATGCCAACAGTTACAAACTGAGATACCCTGAACGCTAAACACTCCACCCTGACCCTAAACCCTAAACCCTAAACCCTAAATTCCCACCCAGGCCTGCTTAGGCCGTACCCACCCTTTTTCTAGGGTGCCTGGACCCAGAGGACGTCCGGTTGACACCATTACTTGGATGGACAATGGGTGGAGCCATTGGAGAGTGGTCAAATTCAGCCCCTTGGGCTGAGCCATGCCATTGGACCACCTGGGTGGCGCCCGTATTTTCAGAGAAAAATTCCCTCGATTCTCAAGAGATTAGAACACCCCAAGCCCGGCCATGGGAGCCTTTGATGGACATTTCCTTTGGCACCCCTAGCCCTCCCCCTGCCCCCCCCTGGCCCCTAGCCGCCAAACGGGGGTTGCGTTGGCCTTTTCTCCCTGAAACCCCCCCTGCCCTTCGGCCCTGCTGGGAAACCCGCCTGGGCCTTGCTGGGCCTGCTGCCGCCCCTGGCAGAGGTGGGAATTGAGGGCGCCAGCCCTAAACCCAAAAAGGTAATATTTGGGGTGGTAGCCTGTGTAAGCTCACAGCGGGGGGGGAAGGAACAGAAAGCAACTTGTAAGTGTTTTCTCAGGAGATTGCAACCTCGTGTCTAGACGTGGATCTGCCGCCCCCTCACACCCCTGGGAGTGTAGGGGCGCCATCCTACAAGAAAATACTGCCGCTGCGCGGCGAGACGCCCTAAACCCTAAACCCCAAACCCCAAACCCTAAACCCTAAACCCTAAACACTCCACCCTGACCCTACACCCTAAACTGACCGCCAGAAAATGCCTTCCACGCGCTTTGCCAGCCAGTCGTATGATTTGCTGGTGCTAGGCCGGCTCGGGGTTTAGAGTTACCTTTAAAGGGATCCTTTAAGGGTTCCTTAAAGGGATCCTATAAGGGGCTGTAAGGGTTTATATAGGGGTTTAGGGCTTAGGGTTTAGGGTTTGGGGGCTTTGGGGTGTAGGGTTCAGGGTTCAGGGCTTTGGGGATTTAGAGGCTTCGGGGTTTGAAGGTTTGGTTGCGCGCCGGTTTGGTTGCGGACTTTTTGGCTTTGTAAGTCCCAGGGCCCAGGTGTCATTCTAATGTAGGGGCCTAAATTACTGCCAATGCTATTTTGGGGCTTCCTCAGTATAATTCGAGTATAATGGGACCCAAAAACCCTATCCTAGTTTGTAAGGCCCCTATACTAATTTTTTGTGTTTTTGAAGAGCCGGATCCAGGAGTTTGGATTCAACCGCGACCTGCGGATGCACAAATGCCGGGACAACTTTGCGACTGGATCTCAGAGACTCTCCAGAGACTCCAATATACCTTAATTAAGGAAAATTCCCTAAACCATATTAGGGATCCTACTTTAATTCACGGTATATTCCTTAGTTAAGGGATATTGGAGTCTTTGTGTCCAAATTAGGAGCGAAACGCAACGGCATGGTCATGGAGAATCTTTCAGAGATCCCCGGCAGCCCAAAGCCAAACCCACATGAATAGATCACAGGTATTTGTATGAGCATGAACCCTCAACAACACAAAACCCCGCATTCTAGAACGTTCAAGTTCTAAACCGAATACCGAAGCCCAAAGCCTCGAATTTCAAGCTCAAAACCAACAGAAACCTGAGCGTCTTCAAGAACAAACCCAAGCCCTCAGAACGAAACAGCCGAAGATGTCAACCCTGAGCCCACAAAAGCACCAAGCCTCTATAAGCACCAGAACAACAAAACCTCTAAACCGGAGAAGTTTCAAAACCCTGCACTCAAAGATCTTCAAGCATGAAATATCAAGGGCAGCCTTATGATTGAGACGATACTGGGGAACCACGCCCAAGCAGTTCGAAGAGCACCCCTGAATCCTCAAAGCACTAAAGCATTTAAACCCTTGAAACCCAAACCCCACACCCTAAATTCCTACAAATTCCTAACCCTCGCCGCTCAGCCTCAACCCCCCCCCCCGAAAACCATAAACCTTTAAACCCTGAGCCCTAAACCCCTCACACTTTAAAAAAACCTAACCTCAAACCTAAACCAGAGCCTCAAGAGAAGCCTCCCTTCTTCGAAGGCGCCGGCCCTGCGGGCGTGAAGGCAGCCCTCGAGGCTCGTTGGATTTTGAAAAGTTGTTTCTTTTTATAAGCAAGGGCAAACCAGGTTGATTTTTTTTTAATTCTTGAAAGTTTTGACTTGTTACATTTTTTTGGATGATTTAGGGTTGATGTATTTTTTTTGGATTGTTTAGGTTCGCGGAATTAGGGTTGAGGGATCTGCTGGCTAGGACATGAGGCTCATTTCGGGTTTTGCTAAGAGACTCCGCGTGTGTGTTTAGGCTTTGGGGTTTAGGGTTTGGGGTTTAGGGTTTAGGGTTTGGGGTTTAGGGTTTAGGGTTTTGTGGTTTAAGGTTTCTGTCGGGTTTGACAGGGTTTTGGAGGCTTTTGTAGCCTTTTGTTTCCTGACGTGGTCGCTGAGCTCAACATGTTTTATCCCAAGGGTGAGGTGGTGAACCCGTATTTTTTTCAGCTTTTGCCTTGTATCAGATTGGAATAGTTTTCGTCCCCTGCATTGGTTACACAAGCAAGCTCATCTTAACCTTAGGGGTACTTAGAAATAATTTTTATTTGGTTCTTATAATCCCTAAGAAACAGCTAAGAACATAATTTTTGCCAGGGGTCTAAGTTCAGTATAGTCAGTATAGTAACTGTTATTGTTTTTTGGGGGAAGTCTGAAAAGGAAGGGCCTCGTCCAAGAAGCCGCTAAGCCCTGAGTCCAAAACCGTATTGCGCCGTAAACTACCCAGAGACTCCAAAATCCCTGAATTACTTAATTAAGGGATATACTTTCAATTATAGTAGGACCTTTAATATGATTTAGGGAATATTCCTTAGTTAAGGGATATTGGAGTCTCTGTGTATTTAACTTCTCCGAGTCGCCTGCCGTTGGCCCTCCTTCGGCACTAAGTTGCCAAGTGGCCACATGCGACCATGGTACGAGTACGTTGCAGCTGATGCTGATGATGCTGGCCTTCGTTGGGCAATGGTAGACAAGGAGCACGGCTGATGCGCATGATGCTGGTCCAGATCGGGCAGTGCAGGCTTGGCTGAACACGAAACCTGGCAGCTCCACACCTATGCTGGATGGTTTGAGTATAGGGCCGGTTGGGGAAGTGTGGCTCCAACAGGCTTCGAAAAGAGCACGACGGCTGATGCGCATGATGCTTGCCATGATGGTGGGGCAGGTGGAGACGGAAGTCACCTGATGCCCATGATGTCGGCCATGGTTTGGCAGGATATGAAAGCTCGTGGAGCTAGCTGATGCGCATGATGCGAGGCTCAGGTGGGTCAGCTAGAACAGCTGATGCTGAACCGGGAACCCTAGACCCTAAACCCCAAGCTCCATATGGGAGTTTCCGAAAATTAGGGGTACCTTATTTTGGGGTCCTTAAAATAAGGATCCTACTATCTAGGGTACTATACTAGGGTCCCCCATTTTCGGAAACTCCCATATTTTTCCAGATTGAGCACGGATGTTGCTGGGTGGCTACCGCAGAGCAGACAAGACAGCTGACTCTGACGAATGCTGGCTCCGGCTCAGCGACCCGGCGGAAGTACGACAGGCAGGCCATCCTCGGCATGTGTGAGGTGCTTGGGGGAAGAACGGATCTGCAAGACATGCAAAAGGGGCCTTAATAAGTACTTACACCTATACTATTTTGGGGGTTCCTTGTTATAACTATAGTATAATGGGCCGCGAAACCCTATCCTAATTATTAAGGTCCCTATATTACCACCTTTCTGGTGGACGGCCGATCAACAGCTCATGCTCTCCAAGATAACGATATTAGGGGGGTAACAGGTGGGGACTAGACTCCCTGAACTTGGCGTCATTAGACCCTCATCCGGTACTTATTGGGGGCATCAAGGCCGCCCCTTAGCCTTACGCCTGTCTCATGAAGGACTCTAGTGCATCTTGGATCATAATTCAAGTGCCTTGTGCTAGGAGGCTTTAGTCAGTCAAGCCTTAACCTTAAGCCTGCACGATAAAACTCTGAAAGCCCCAAGCCCCAAATCCTTCATCATCCGCTGCCTTCAGTTGCAAAAGCGGCCCAAGCTTTGTACACATCATGAGTGGATCATCATCGGGGGCTTAGGGTTTACGTTGTTGCTCTTCTGTCCAACAAGGGCTATGATTCTGAGTGCAGTGCCCTAATTTAGGCTTGGGGACGTGGATTTGATTGTTTGGAATCAGACCCCAAATCCCAAATCCCTACGTGTCCTTTGCAAAACTTCATTTTCAACTGGAAAGTCAGAGATTTTCCAGGAATCATCGGACCATTTTCTGCCCTAAAGTCGCAACTTGGCAAAAAACGAAATCCACATTCCCGAAACGCATCAACCCTAGCAAAACATGGGTCTGAACACTGAGCAACAATATTCCGTTACAGCCCGCCTTATACTGTTGCCATAATATACACTAAAGCCTTTTTCTAATTAATGCCCGGCATTATCCAACACCGTGACGAAGAAACCCGAAGCAGAACTGGGACGAGGCGGCAGGACGTGGCTACAAAGTGGGTGTGGTGGAGCCGAAGGTGGGTTTAGGGGGGAGACAGGGTTTTCCTGTGCAAGCCGGGTCGGGTTTAGGGTTTAGAGTTTAGGGGTTTTGCATGAAGAGCACCAGCAACAGCAAGACGATAACCAACAAGTGTAGCCGCATCAATGGTCGTAGCTGTCATCATACTGAATGCTAGCATCGCCGATGTTTGCAGCAACAGCAGCAATCTACACCTAAACTCAACTCCGATCCCTGCTATGATCGCCACTAGAGCAGAGTTAATCCAGGGTTTGCAGCATCTTTTGCAGGAGTGCCTCACCGGGGCGCCCACTGGTGCTCACTCGAAATGCATGCGGGAGTCGGTCATGGAAATGAAGGCGCTGGCTTGTGCATGTTATTGCCTGGCCAGGAGAGTTCGATCTAGAGAGAGATATATTTAGCAGGAGAAGCTGTGCCAGCATTGATAGTGGTGAATGATGGTGGTGATTGTCGAAGCAATAGCACGTTTATTGATAGCAGCAAATCTGAGTAGCCGTAATGATGAAGAAACAACCTTAGATGGCAAGAATGGCAACGTAAAGTTAGCAAGACTAGGAAATCGCTTTTCGAGGAGGAAAACCACCCGAGACCCTAAGCCCTCTAGGACTCTAAGCCCCAACCCCTGCATCCCCCCCTCCCCCCACGCCCCCACGCAAAAGAAACAGCAAAGTTAAACAAAACTTAAACCCTAAACCCTCAACCCCCCTAAACCAAAAACAACAAAACACACACAAAATGCAAAAAGAAACGCACTCTACTTCCTAAACCCTACTTCCTAAACCCAAAGAAAGCTCACAGGTGACCTGGCCCGAGATTCGGACGATGATCTCGCGAGTGACTGCCGATGCTCAGGCCAATGCCGCGAGCCCCTGGGATGGCAGTGCAAAGCTCCAAGCTAAAACCGGTACTATAAGGGTGCCATTATAGGGGTATCATAAGGCATAAGGGTGCTATAAAGGCTACTATTATATGGGTACTATGAGGGTGCTTTAAGAGTACTAGGGTGCCATTATAGGGGTACTATAAGGGTGCCATAGGGATACTATAAGGATCTATAAGCCCCAGACCCTACACCCTTAAACCCCTGGAATCCAGACCAAGAATCCTA
This sequence comes from Symbiodinium sp. clade A Y106, assembly GCA_003297005.1. NCBI lineage: Eukaryota > Dinophyceae > Suessiales > Symbiodiniaceae > Symbiodinium > Symbiodinium sp. clade A. The sequence continues at coordinate 411,181 of BGNK01000006.1, read as the reverse complement.
ACCCTGACCCCCTAAAGCCCTGGAATCCTAAACCAAGACTCCTAAGCCTAGACCCCTAAAGCCTTAGAATCCTAGACCAAGAATCCCCCTAAACCCCTAAACCATTAGAATCCTACCTAAGCCACTAGAATCCTACCTAAACTACTAGAATCCTACCTAAACCGTTAGAATCCTACCTAAACCTAAACCACCAGAATCCTAAGCCCCAAGCCCCAAAGCCCTGACCCGGCTTTCGGCTTGCTTCCACTCGCAGGAGGAACGCGGAGCTCGACCTCTCGCCTAAAACGCCGCGGTTTAGGGTTTTAGGGTTTAGAATTTAGGTTTAGGGTTTAGAGCTTCGGGTTTAGGTTTAGGGTTTAGAGTTTAGGGTTTAGGTTTAGGGTTTAGAGTTTAGGGTTTAGGTTTAGGGTTTAGAGTTTAGGGTTTAGGGTTTCGACTCTGAATCGGTACCCCTAAGCCCTAAAACATAAACCTGAACCCCTACACCCCAAACCCTGAAAAGTAGGCCTTTCACCCTAAACCCCAAACACTAAAGCCTTAGCCGTTTACCAGGCCTAAATCTTCGAGAGCTCAAGCCCTAAACCCCAAGAGCTGGATCCGAAGCCTTTACTTTTACCGTTGAGCCCTCAATCTTCGAGAGTTCGACGCATCCCAGGGTTACTCCGGACTTTCCACGTCGACGTCCTCCCGGGTGCCGCCAGCTTCGTCGATCCTGGGTCGGGCAGAGTTCGTCGTTTTCGGGTTTAGGGTTTAGGGTTGACGGTTTAGGGTTCGCATCGAGGGTTTCTGGTCTGGGTTTTCGGATTCAAGGGATTTTAAGCTGCCGCAGCTGAGTGTGGACGTCACACAAGCCTCTTGGGGTGCGTCGCCCTTTCGATTCAAGCTGAAAGGCTTATTTTCTTGGGATCTTAATGTTTCAAGGGGTCTGTGTCTTCGCGGTCTAGGGGTTTAGGGTCTGGGTCTGTTCGCATTCAAAGGAAATGTTGCTTTTGGATGAAGGGGACAGTGAAAGTTGGGGTGCCTTAAAACCTACACCCTCTGCCCCTAAACCCTAAACCCCCAAACCCTAAACTCCTAAACCCTAACCCCCTAAACCCTAAGCCCTTAAGTTTCTTGGCGTTCGAGGTCGGACAGGGTCCTTTGTTAGGGACTTGCATCAGTAGGACTCTAGAAGTTACGGTTATCTGTTTGGGACGTTATTTTTTGAATGACCCATGTCTCGTCGTGACAGGGTTTGGGGACTTTTCTGCTTCTTGCGTGTTCTTGAAGATTGTATTCTAGGTTTCAGAGTCGGAACAGAGCGGCCAGCCGGCCAGCTTTGCGCCAGGTGCTGACGTAGTGCTTGGGCTTCAGCTCAAAGCGTAACAGCCAGTCGAAAGCCAAAGACCCTTGAATCCGGGAAGGTACCCTAAGGGGTTTAGGGTTTAGGGTTGAATCCGTGAAGGTACCCTAAGCAGGGTGCCTGCCAACGAGTTCCTGCGAGTCGGACGTTTGCCTTGCCAGCCTTTCGCAGTCTGGACCCAAAAATTGAACCCTAAGCCCCACCCGGATTTGCTAAAGCCTCAACCCGTAGCCGTGGTTCGTAGACGGAAATACGGTTGATGGACAAAATCCTGCATGACCCTAAGGACCCTAAACTATGGGAATTATGGTATATTCCTTATAATGGGTAATGCAGGATTTTGTCCATCAACCGTATGAAACACCAGCTCCAAGCCAACCATGGGCCCTCTGCCCTGATAAAGCTAACATAGAAGCCCAAGCAGTTGCAGTACTGTTCCTTAGGGTTCCCTTTACTGGGCTTTGGAGTACCATACTTTAATACCTTCTTTCTTAATGGAACCATTATGAAATAGAAGTTTATACTTTTTCTCCCTGGTTACTTAAAAGCCCAGTTTAGAAGTATGCTTTTCCATACTCCAAAGCCTGGTGCTATTTATGATGGCCCCAACAATTCACCCTCTGCCTCGAAGTGACCGAGGACGGCAAAACGATCAAGCTGACGGATACCTTCGGAAACTCCTCGAACATCAAGACACTCGTCACCAGCCTTTTCGGCCATTTTCGGCTGCTGGTTCAGGGTAGACGAATTTCAGGGTTTTGGGGGAGTGTGTGTGGCTTTCTGGCCCCGGGGTTAGGTGATAGATATTCCTTGGAGGCTTACACTATCGACCCTCGACCTGAAACGCAAATCCTCGAGCCACCGTTTTCCACATCCTACCCTCTAGAGGATTTGTGAGACTCCGGTGTAGTAATCACGGGTTTACTGTTCAGGGGTTTAGGGGCTTAGGGGTTTAGGGTGAGTCCACCAACAAAAGCAATCCTGAGTCTGACCCAGGACGACTGCTGTCGTCATTGCCACGGGCTCCAAGGCGAATCGATTGCCGATGGCCGCCTGGATGCTTTTCGAGACAGCCGCCAGCTGAACATGGCTGGGTACATAAAGTCCGTAACCCACTCCCATCCCCTAAAGACCCCAATATTGGGGCCTTAATAATTAGAATAGGGTTTTGGCGCCCATTATACTATTCTAGGACCTAGAGTAGGCCCTTATTCACGTTTTTTAGGGTTCAGGTTCCCTTATAAGCCCCCTTAAAAGCAAAAAGGGGGCACCCGTTTTATTCCTTGGTCACTCTTGGGTCTAGTATTCCTATAATAAGGAACCCCCCAAAGTAGCTTCGGAATCGACAAGAAGATCGCCAGGCTCAGCGCGAGGAGGCCAAACGGCAAATGGAGATGGTGGCAAATGCTTGGACCGACGTAGTCAACAGCGGTTTAGGGTTTAGGGTTTAGGGTTCAGGGTTTAGGGCTTTACATGCGCAGCAACTCAACTTGACAGCTCAAATCATGGGGGCGTCTTTAGCGCCTGGCACCGCTGGCTTTTCGACTGCCGCGCCGAATGCGGCGGCTGCTACGCCAACTTTGCCGCCCGGAACTCCGAGACCTGCGCTCATGCGACCGAGGATCGCGACAAACCGGCGCCAGAGATGCCGCCAGTGCGCCGGGTGCATGGCAGCAATCAAAGATGGGCGCGTTGTGATGCGCATCGATTGTGAGCTGTGGGCACACTCGGCGCAATCGCTGCAAGATGGCAGGAGCCAGTGGGGGATGGCAAGGAGCCGGTGAAGGATGAGAAAAAGTTGAGCCTCCGCCATCGAAAACTGGCAAAGGAGAGAAGAAGGACAACAAGAAGCCTCAAGAGCTATGTGCATCATCAAGCCGCCGCAGCCACGCAAATCCTAAGACGAGACAAGCCCTTTTACTTTTGGGGACACGATGGGGTCGGAATAATCAGTAATGCCATCCCTTATTGTCTTGACATACTTACTTTGTCATAGTTGGGTAACATTTTACATTTATATGGGTACTTAAAGCCAATAAGGAATACAATTTTGAATTTTCAATCCTTTCCCAACCATGAACTAGCTTATACCAGAATATATCGCCAAACCCTAAACCCCTTTCCCAGTATGAAGACCCTCGAACCTGTGTACAGAAATCTTCCAAGACCCGCTAGAAAACTTTTGTCTGGTTCCTAAGACCGTCGAATTCTTGTAAAGCTGTTACAGAAAAGCCCTATAAAGCCGTGTAGAAAGCTTTCCAGAACCCTATAGAACCCTCGTAGAGCCCTTTATACAGCCCTTCTAATGCAACCCCATAAAAAGCTTAATAGAGCCGTTCCAGAACCCTCGTTAGTACTCTTCTAGAACCCTTAAAGACCCGTTATAGAGCCCTTATAAGAAATATATAGAAATAATATATGGGCTTAAACAATTGGCAATACTATTTTGGGGGTTCCTTATTATAAGTATAACGGGCCCCCAAACCCTATCCTAGGCATTAAGGTTCCTATATTAGCCCTAAGCAGCGCCTTAGGGGGCTTTCACGGCCATGGTGCAACCCTTACAGAGCCCATCATGCAGCCCTGAAAATAGAAATCCCCCCAGAAAAAAAACGCCCTGTAGTTTGCTTCCTAAACCCTAAACCCAGATCCCTTTCGACGTACCGGGAGTCTACGACTCCGACACCATTGGGGAGATCGACTACATCCCGCGGCTGATGCTTGGCTTAGGCTTTACGTCTTTAGGTTTAGGGTTTTAGGGTTTGGGGATTAGGGGTGGCGATTTAGAGGTTTAGGGTTTTAACGTGGACTTGTGGGTGAAGGGCTTGGGAGCCGAAGGGGAACCCTACGGCAACATGTGCCCTGCTTGGTTTGAAGGCTTTGGGTTTATTGGTATTTGGATTTGGGGTTTGGCGTGTAGTGTTCAGGGTTTGGTCTTTGGGTTGTTGGGTTGAGTGTTTCAAGCATGAGGTGTTACGGACTTGAGCCCAGTCTAGGGAGTAGGCCGTGGACTTGAGAATGAAGCTTGGAGCAATGCACCCGATCTTTTTTTGATGGGGCTCGCTGCTCCGTGGGCCAGTAGGGGTCTTAAGTTTGTGGGACTCGCGGTTGCAGGTTCCTTAGGACTTCGGGTTGGGAAATTCATGCCTTTGGTTTGTGGCGTGGGATAGGCATCGTCAAGTCGGTTTCCGGGTCGACTTTGTTCCGTGCTGCCTGCTGGCATCCTCTTCGAATGTTGCCTTCTTGACCCCGAGCTTCCTGTAGACACTTTGAGGCTTCACAAGTCCCGAGCTCTAAACCCCAAGCCCCAAGCCTTAAACCCGAAAACCTAAACCCTAAACCCTAAACCCCAAGCCTTAAATCCGCGAAATCAAGCCCAAAACCCCAGAATCCGGGACCCGAACTTTGGAGCTTTAGCCTGAACCGCAGAACTTGCAGCCTCTGTCGTCCCAAACCCTACCGCCCCAAAGCCACTCGAAGCCCCTACTTGGAGGATCATGGGACTTAGTAAGTGTGGTTATAAGTACCTTGATTGGGGTTATAAGTATTTATGACTGTAGTTACTTTACTTATAACCCCAATCACTAAGCCCCATGATCCTTTAAGTACGCCCTGAAACACAAGCCCGATGCTTCCCCAAACCTCGAGACTTTCCCAAGAAATAGCATGAAACCCGAGAGCCCCGAACCGATCCACTGCAGGATGGTGGTTCAGGGCGGCGGAATCATAGGCAGGAGGGCACGGGTGCTGTAGGGTTAAGGGTCTAGGGCGGTTTTGAAAGTTTCGTAGGATATCAGAGTCCTGGTCGTAATTCTAGGGTTGAGGGTCTAGAGTTATGTGAGTTTGGATATCCGAGTGCTGATCCTTGCAGGGATCCTGAAAACGACTTGAGACTAAGCAGGGCAACTCTCAAGCCCTGAATCCCAAACCACAGACCCCAAACCCCCAACCCCTGACCCTAAACCGTAAACCCAAAACCCTGAACCCTAAACCCTAAACCTTAAACCCTAAACCCTCAACCCTAACCCTAAACCCTAACCCTAAACTGGACATCCCTTACGCCTAAACCCCGTGCCCTGCCCCCTGAACCCTCAACTGGTGTTTAGCGGTTTAGGGTTTCGGACTGGCAGGTTTGGGTTCGAGGGTTTAGGGGTTTAGGGTTTAGGGTTCAGGGTTTAGGGTTTAGGGTTTAGGGTTTAGGGTTCAGGGTTTTAGGGTTTAGGGTTTAGGGTTTAGGGGTGTATGTTACAGGGCTTAATCATCAGAATAGGGTTGTGCATATATCATGCTTTAGGCTGCCTGAGCCCCCTTGGCTAGTAGCTTCCTTGCCGGACACACCAGGCCTGGAATATGCAAACATCTTCGCAAAGATGGGCACGAAGGCGGGCGCGGGATGTACTGTAGGGGCCTTAGTAATTAGAATAGGGTTTGGGGGTATGTTGTTTTAATTATTAAGGCCCCTAAAGTACAAAGATGAATTGTGGCTTGAGGGTTTGCAGGGCTGCAGGGCGTGAGGGCTTTCGAGGTTTCAGGATGTTGAGCCCTGTAATGCCTCCTTATACCCCAAAACCCCAACCCCAAACTAGACCTTCACCTATTTGGGAGTTTCCGAAAATTAAGGGTACCTTATTTGGGGGGTCCTTATAATAAGGATCCTACTATTTAGGGTACTATATTTGGGTCCCCTATTTTCGGAAACTCCCATTTATAAGATCCTACAGCACGTCTAAATCTGCGTCTCTGGCGTGAGGATTTATCAGGGCTAGGCCTTCAAACTCGGGGGGCTTAAGGGTGTAGTGTTACCGCTTTTAGGGTCTGGGGTTTGGGGCTTAGGGTTATTAGGGTTATGCCCTGAGCCAAACAACACAAACTCGGTTAATAAACTTACCGGCTTTATTTCTTAAAGGTTCCTGTTTGTCAGGCCTTCAACTAGCCGGTACAGTGGATGCCAGCGTCATTGCGATACTCTAATTTATCCAATGATTGAAGACCTCAATTTTGCGGCTGAAGGCCTCAAGCTCTCGGTTTCGTGCCGTTAGACCCCAAATCTGTAGGCTCGGCCGCAGCCACAGCTGGTTCTGTGCATATAGCGCCCAGAGCTCGTAAGGGTTTGAGGTTTGGGGTTGGGGTGCTTATTAATCAAGGCCGTGCCGTTAGACCCCAAATCTGTAGGCTCGGCCGCAGCCGGTTCTGTGCATAAAGCGCTCAGAGTTCGTAAGGGTTTGAGGTTTGGCGTTTGGGGTGCTTTACTAAGGGTCTATCGTTTAGTTTTTCGTGTGTTGGGCTTAAGAAGGGTTGACTGAGCTTGTTTCATGTATGCCAAGGTGAGCGAAAGAAAAGATGTTCGGGATCAGGTCTTCGTGGTAAGGGGTCAGGAATTTCGGTTCAGAGTTTTCAGTTTTCCAGCATGCTGCAGCGTTTTGCCATTGTGATGCATATTCACCTGCACACGTCCTATAAGACGTTTATACAGCTCTATGGTTCCATAGCGTGCATGTTGAAGGGCTTTCACATATTTTTTGGCAGGGGTTCAATCATGCTTTTTTGCCGGTTCTGTTGAGAAGGAAGTGGCATTCACGTTACCATAAGAAGTGTGAAAATATACTTTTATATGTATATATATATATAAATGAAAAATGAAGAGTGCATTCTCCGTATGCTGCTGGTATCGTAAATGAGATTCTTTAACAAGGACCCAGCAGACTCTTTACCAAGCAAGAGGTTCAGCGATTTTATCATCGGCTCTCCTTGTAGCCGTCAGCAGAAGCTCGGGATTAGGGTCTGTTTGCGAGTTCTGTTAAGGGTTCCGGGTTTATGGCTTAGTCCTCGGGTGCTTACAGGTCCCGGTGTCTGGGGCTTGTGTCTCCTTGGGTTTTCATCCGACACCCCAAGCCTGACCTTAATGTGCAGGTCATCGTCGTGGAGTTCGCCGACAAGGTGTTGATGACGCCTGGGCATAAAAGGTGTCGAAGCCGACCGACGTGTGCTATCCTAGCCACCCTAGACCCTGAACCCTCAGCTCGCAACCCTAAACCCTAAACCCTAACACTCTGGACCCTGCACTGTTAATCCGAACCCCCCAAACCCGAAGCCATGTAATCTGAGACCCAGAGTCATCGTCTCCTAAACCCTAGAACCTAATCCCTTGGCTTATGCCGCATTCGCTTTCAACTTTGAAAGAAGCCTGAACTCTGCAGATGTCGTCCCTGAACTTCGTAACGCCACCGTTGCGTAGTAACGTCTCATGCTCACAAACCTTGAAGAACCGACGCTCTGAATATATTAAAGTTCATACCCCAACCCCCAACAATGAAGAACCTAAACCAGGAGCCCTAGGCCCTAAAGCCTAACCCCCCAAACCTTAAACCCCAAACCCCTAAACGTTACAACTTTGCCCTGGAGCTCTTGGAGGTTCATGGGACTTAGTATCTGATAGGTGGGTAGTTGGCAAAAAAATGTGGCCCCTTCTTGGGTACCTTTTATAATACAGCACCTATTATTTAGGGTTTAGGTTTTAGGGTTTAGGGTTTAGGGACCCAAAAAGGGACCATGATTTTGACAACTACCGCAACTATAGTTTTGCTTACTTGTGCCTGCAACCGGTGCCTTCATGGGTTGGTCCTTCGAACGCCACGGTTGGGGCCCCTAAACCCCAAACCATTGGAGGCATGGTAACCATGATTTCCATGTGCATAAAAGTCAAAGCGAATCACAAAGCAAACAAACGCGCAACCAATGATACGACGGCTGTTGATAGTAGAGAAATGAAACCTGCCCTACCACAATCTCGAGCAACTTTTCTCCTCGAATCGCTGGCCCGATGAGGATAATTATGTTCCAACTTTCTGGCTTCTACTATAACCCCAAATAACCTAACTTTTTAAGGACTTATATAAGGAAATCATAATAAGGAGCCCTAAACGGGTAGGTTCTTTAGGGTCCAGGTAGGGTCTAAGAGATCCTATACACCACTCGTGCAGAACCCTTCAAGTCTCCCTTACAAGAACCCTTTAAAGGACGTTGAACCCTTGTAAGTTCGACCCAAACCCCTAAACCCTAAACCCTGAAACCCAAAACTTTAAACCCTTAAACCCCAAAACCCTAAAAACCCTAAAAACCCTAAAAACCGTTTAAACCCTTAAACCCCAAAGCCCTAAAACCCGCAACCATAAATCCTAAATCCCCAAACCCCAAAACCCTGAGCCCGAAACCCCAAACCCCTATAACCCTTATAGTCCTTCCTCTAAGAGTCCTAAACCCCAAACCTCAAACCCTAAAACTCTTATAGAACCCTTAAGAACCTTTATAGAACCCCATGGAACCCTACTTGAAGGGGCAGGGGACTTAGTAAGTTGGTTATAAGTAGGGTTATAATTAGGGTAACGTCATTTAGGGCACTTATAACTCTACTTATAACCTACTTACTAAGTCCCCTGCCCCTTCAAGTATAGACCCCTTAAAGGAACCCTTAAGAACCTATATAGAACCCTATAGAACCCTATAGATCCCTTAAAGGAACCCCAAAACCCCAAAGATCCGAGGATGCTTGACGGCGACCTCAAGGCTGCGCTGCTATCCGAGCTGGCAGCCAACAAGGCCGCAGTGGGGCTTTGGATTCAGGGTTTAGGGTTTAGAGTTTAGGGTTTGGGGTTAGGGTATAGGGTTTAGGGTTTAGGGTTTGGAGTTTAGGGTTTAGGGTTTGGGGTTTAGGGTATAGAGTTTAGGGTTTAGGGTTTAGAGTTTAGGGTTTAGGGTATAGAGTTTAGGGTTTAGGGTTTGGAGTTTAGGGTTTGGGGTTTAGGGTATAGGGTTTAGGGTTTAGAGTTTAGGGTTTGGGGTTTAGGGTATATAGAGTTTAGGGTTTAGTGTTTAGAGTTTAGGGGTTTGGGGTTTAGAGTCTAGGGGTTTGGGGTTTAGGGGTTTGGGGTTTAGGGGTTTGGGGTTTAGGACCCTTCCAGGTACCCTTATAAGGGATCTACAAGGGTTTCAATAAAGGACTATAAGGGTTATAGGGGTTTGGGGTTTTGGGGTTTTGGGGTTTGGGGTTTGGGGTTTTGGCAATATCTCTTGATTAAGGAATATTCCTTAGATTATAGTAGGATCCCTAAGATGATTTACGGAATATGCCTCAATTCAGGGATATTGGAGTGTCTGGGTAAGGGTTTAGAGTTGAGTTCAGGGGTGATGTAGGGTTGAGGGTTTAAGGGTGATTCAGGGTTTAGGGTTTAAGTTTAGGGTGATGTAGAGTTAGGGTTTAGAGTGCGATTTAAGGTTTATGGTTAAGGTTACGGGTTCAGGGTGCCTGGGTTCTAGAGAATCATACTGTAATACTTTTTCGATGACCTGTGTTTTCAAGGAACCATTATGAAATAGAGAGCTATACTATTTTTCTCCCTGGTTACTTCAAAGCCCAGGTGATCTCGGCTCCAGGGTTCAGGGTTTAGTGAGATTCTGTCAGGGTTTAGAGTTTAGGATTTCGGGTGATCTAGGGTTCTATAAGTCGGGTTCTGTAAAGGGTACTTGCAGGCTTCTACAGGGATGCAATCACGGCAAGGGTTCAGGGTTTAGGGTGGCGAAGTCGGAAAACAGTACCCTTTGTAGTCCTCATTTTTTCCTCCTTGAATCTACCCCGCCCTAGTCTAATCTATTAAGGCCCCGCACAAAGGGGCCTATAGTAGAAGCCAGAAAGTTGGAACATCATTCTCCTCACGCCCTTAAGGTAAATAATAAGAGATCCTAGCACGAATCCTCCTAAAGCCATGTTCCAACTTTCTGGGGTTCACTGTAGTAGGGTTCTACAATTGCTTGGGGCTTGAAGATTTGGCATTCAGATTTGAGGTTGTTGGGGGCTACGATGCGGGTTGCTATAAAGGCTTCCTGTCCATGAGGGTTACTATACGTAAAGGGTCTAGTAAATTGGGGTTATCAGTAAGATAACTGTAATTATAATTATAATCACTTATAACCGCAAATATGGTTCTTATAACCCTACTTACAAAGTCCCATGATCAATGATCCTCCAAGTAAGCAATACTTGTAGGATTACTTGAAAGGTTCTGTGGGGCTTCCGAAGTGGGGGCCACTTGATCTAGACTGGCATACCTTTCTGAGATCCAATACCGCCCATCTTGGGAGGCCAGAGGGTCAGAAAGTTCAGGGTCACGGGTACGGTCGGTTTAGGGTTTAGGGTTTAGGGTAAGGTTTGCGAGTCACAGCCGGTAGAAACGGTTCAGGGGTGTTTTCGGGTGCGTGCTCCAAATTCTTGCCGAAGTTATCCCGCAAGGGCTTCGTATGGAGGTCCAGGTTGGAATTATTTCGACGAGTTTCCGGAAGCTGTTGACTTTGCTTTGCGGGTTTGGGCTTGACTGTTCAGGTCCGACGGTTTATGGTTTGGGTTTGATGTTGTTGTTGTGGTTGTCGTTGTGGTTGTCGCTGTTGTTGCTGTTGCTGCCGCTGCTATCGTCGTCTTCACACGAGCGCTTGTCGACAGGTTGATCTGCTCTTGAGCACTGCGATCAAGTCCATCGTCAAAGGCGCGTCGGGTTTCCGAATTTCAGGGATGTAATGTAGGACCATCTAGGAACTTCATAAAGAATTCCCCGGAGATCCCTAAACCCTAAACCCTAAACCCTCCTGTTGTGGGTAGCGGGTAGAGAGCCTCGTAATCAGGTTCCTTCACAAGGGCTGCGGATTTGGGCGCTCAGGGCTTCGAGGTGTTTAGGGTTTAAGGTTTAGGGTTTAGGGTTTAGGGCTTCGAGGTGTTTAGGGTTTACGGTTTAGGTGCACGTTTTGAGTTGGGGTCTTTGGCGGCAGGTGCAGCTTGCCTTGAGTTGAGTAGGCTGTTATTTCCTACTGGCCGAATGGTCTGTTGCATATACATGTAGGTGTAAGATACTTCTCGAACCTTCAAGATTTTGGGCTTCCATGATGCCAGGGATGAGTTCCAAGCTTCTCAGATAAAAAGGGGAGCTCAAGTCATGTCCTCGTATTGGCACCCGAGCACCCTAAGGTGGAAGCTGCGAGAAAGCCGGAGCCCTTGTGATACCTCTCCCTAAGCCTTAGAGGAGGATCCAGAAGAGGAGGCTGATGATCTCATCGTCCGAGTCCACGTTCCAGCAAGCAGAAGTCCACCGCTTCGGAGTAGATCGCAAGGGACCCGGCTTCCTGTCCCAAGTGGACCGAGCACCTTCTGCTTGCTCGGGATCTTACAGGTCAACTGTCTTCTGGGGCACGCCCTATGAGAATAGGCTGGGGCAACGAAAGTGGCGTACACCACCGAGGGTCGACGGCGCTTAGCGTTGGGGAGCATTGCTCCTCGCAGCAATGCGTTTAGGGTTTAGGGTTTAGGGGTTTAGGGGTTTAGGGTTTAGGCCACATCCTGAAACATAAACCCGTAAGCCCGAAACCCTAAAAACCACCCCGTGGGTTTAGGCTATCGGATTCCCGGGTTGTCCATTGCAGAGCCAAGAGTAGATAGGTAGAGGCACGTATATATACACATAATATGTATTTTCATACCTGCACCTATACATATACATGCACATTGACTTATATGTGCGTACAAATATACCCATACATATCCGTATATATATATATATATATACACCTGTTCATATATACGTCTATACTTGTTAAAATAAAGATATCATATACACCACATATCCACACATATATATGTGTGCATAAGCCTACATGTATATATATATATATGCACACATGAAAAATAAATATAGGTACACATGTACGTATGTATGTATGTATGTTTGTTTGTTTGTTTGTCTGTATGTTTTATGTATTTATGTATGTATGCATGTATGTATGTATTTATGTACTTCTGCACTTATGTGTGTATGTACGTATGTATGTATGTATGTGCATATGTATTTATGCGCTTGTGTGTGTATGTATGTATGTATGCATGCATGCATGCATGCATGCATGCATGTATGCATGCATGCGTGTATGTACGTATGTATGTATGTACGTACGTATGTATGTATGTATGTGTGTATGTATATATATATGTATATGCATGCATGCATGCATGCATGCATGGATGCATGGATGCATGGATGCAAAATCCAAACTCCTTACACTTAGAGTCCAGGATTTAAACCCTAGTGTGTATGGCGTAGATTCATGGTTTATAGATTTACAGTTTTCGCATGTTTTCGCTGTTTTCCTTTTGTCATGCTTTGTGGTGCTAGGCTTTTGGGGTGTAGCTCCACGGGTTCACGATCAAAGCTCGAACCCTAGGCCCTAAACTTTAAACTGTAAATGTAAACCTTAGCCCGACCCCGGAGAAGGTTTACACAATAGAACTAACCCCCCAAATGCTATCTTACTTTCATATGGGTGGCCTGAACCGAGGCAAGGGCGCTACACGCGGAAGCCCCGTGTTGCAGGCGGGAGCAAATCTGCAAGTAGACCCGACACCGGAAATCCCAAGGCGAATGCACCAATGCTGGCGTGGAAGGAAAACATGCTGCACTAAGCACAAGCACCAATCGTGATGAGACAAGCACTATAAACATAGAAGGATAAGAGGATACCTGTCGCAAGAAAACCCTCCTAAGCCCGAAACCTTGAACCCGAAAGCCCTAAGCTCCAAACCCTAGCCGCCACGCGTTAGCTTTTGCAGCTCGAGTCCGATTGCGCCAGGTAAAGAAAGGGCCCTGTATTCTTGGGTTCAGGGTTTAGGGTTGAGCCCGAGTGCATCAAGTAAAGCACGGGTGGCTTCAGACCGATCTAGTGAAAGAATCACAGCATGTCAGAATTCAGGGCGTTCTAAACTGTCTGAAACGCAGCAAAAGGCCTGGGGGCCTACGCAGGATTTCGTAGTAGTGCTCTGGCGAAGCCGGACTTTCCGAGAAGGGGCTCAGGCTTTCTGGCTTCAGGTTTTTTTGGGGATTTTGTGTTTTAATGTAGGAACCTGATTAAGAAACCCTGGGCCTATAACCCCAAAATAGTAGGATTCATATAAGGAACCCTAATAAAGGCCCAAGGTTTCTTAATCAGGTTCCTACATTAGGGTTGATGGATATGGTGTTGTTAGGGTCAACAGGGCTTATCGGGTGAATGGGGTGTAGGGTGCAGGGTACTTCTTCCTAGCGGTAAGTCTGTAGAGAAGGTTCCTCTTACCAGCCACATAAAGTTTAAGCCTTAAAATTCCCTAAACCCCAAACCCTCTAAACCCTAGACCCCCTAAACCCCTAAGCCCTTTAAACCCTCTAAACCGTAAGCCCTAAACCCCTAAAAACCTTGCACCCCACCCCAGAGCTCCTTCCTTCGATGGTGCGAGGTGGACATCGGCGAATGCTTCTTGGAAACTGGGCCAGAGAGCTGCAAGTTGAAGTTTGATGGTTGTCTTTCTTCATATATATATATATATATATATATATGTAGAGAGAGAGAGAGAGGAGGCGGAAAAAATCTATGTGTATGCATAGTGAGTCACACCCCAACACCTGTCCGAACTGCCTAGACCCCGCCGTGCAAGTTTATTTGGACTGGGACCGTGCTCCAGGCGACGGTTTAGTTCGCCCTCAACCAAAAAGGTAGTAATCAGGATCCCCATAGACCCTAAACCCTACACCCCCACCATCTTTTAGATGGGTTGAAGGAGACGTTGTCGAACCCTGAGCCTCTGGTCTAGGTCATGTGCATGCGGTTAAAGTTCGAGAAAGCCTCGGTGTCAAACCCTATAAGCCTTTGGAGCTTGAAAGCCTGAATCCTTGAAAGCCTGAATCCTAAATCCTAGGCCCCAAGTTTAAACCCCATGAACCCTAAACCCTTAGAGGTCAACTTCCCGAAACGCTAACGCCCTCGGAAAGGCGGACTGAATGTCTCACTTCCTGCAGCGATTTAAGCATGAAGCCCAAGCCGTCCTTGCAGATCCCAAACTGCACCCACTTTGGGGTTTCGTGGTTTCAGGGTTGAGGCAGGGCTGGCATTTAGGGCTTGGAGGTTTAGAATTCCAGGGTTACGGCTTAGGATTCAAGGGAACGTGGAGCCAGCAGACTCCTAAACCCTAAACCCAAGACCGTGAAACCCTTACCTCTGGAACCCTAAACCCAAACCCTAAACCCTAAACCTTAAGCCCTAAACGCTGGAACCCTTAACTCTGGAACCCTTAACTCTGGAACCCTAAACCCTGAACCCTGAACGCCCTGAACCTTAAACCCTAAACCCTGAAACCCTTAACTCTGGAACCCTGAAACCCTGGAACCCTGAACGCCCTGAACCTTAAACCCTAAACCCTGAAACCCTTAGCTCTGGAACCCTGAAACCCTGGAACCCTGAACGCCCTGAACCTTAAACCCTAAACCCTGAAACCCTTAACTCTGGAACCCTGAAACCCTGGAACCCTACGCCTTCAGATTCCTAGGAGTGCGATTGCTTCCTCTCGGCTACGGGCCGTGCGGGCTGCACGGACAACCTGGGTCTGGACCGGATTGGGGCTGAGGGGTGCAGGGGTTCCGTTTAAAGTGCTGCTATAAGGGATCTTGAGGGCTCCTTCAAGGGAGTTTTAGGGGATCTATAGGGTTCCTTTCAGGCTTACTAAAGCGGGTAGGACTTAGGGTTTAGGATTGGGTGTCTAGGCCTAGGGCGAGGAGAGTGTGTTTTTGTTGACCTTGAGCTTGTTTGAAAGTAGAGGATTTTGACAATTTTTTCGAGGCCTCTATTCCTGCAAAGTCCTGAAAAGAGAGCTTGTGCAATCTCGATGGTGTGGTTTAGGGTGCAGTGTTACCATAGGAGGTGTAGTTTTGCCGTGAGCCCTGATTTAGGGTTGAGGGTATAAGGGCCTAAATCCTTGAACCTTGAGACTTAAACTAGAGCTTGGGGTTACGGCTGTAGTGAATCCAGTCTTGGCACGTAACTTGCCATAACCTACTTTTTTGTAGGTTCTAATCATACACCCGAATAAAGAATTTACAGGGGCCCCACAAGAAAGTAGGTTCCGGCAGGTTAAGGTAGGTTGACGGGGAGGAGCGGGTCGAGCTGCTTTCTGTTGGTTTGCGGGGTTTGGTTCAGATGTCATCCCACTTTCTAGCCTCGTTGCGAAAGGCTTCGCACAACCCCAAACCCTAGACCCTACACCCTAAAGCTTAAACCGTTGGAGTACTGAGATGAGGGGTTTTTTGCAGAGGTGTGGGCGAAAGCCTAGACCCACTCCTGGCCGAATGGCCTTATGTAAGCCTAGACGATTGGGCAGACATAAAAACCCTAAACCCTAAACCCTAAACCCTAAACCCAAAACCAGCAGCTCAAAAAAAGCCGTTAACCCTTACACTGAAGGGTCTTAGAGGAGTCCTCCAGTCTGTTTCAGAATGGGAGACTCCCGGCCAGAGGATCCTGTCTTGTGGGTCGGAGCCGCATGGGGTTCATGGTTTCGGGTTTAGGGTTTTAGGGGTTTAGGGTTTAGGGTTTAGGGGTTTAGGGTTTAGGGTTTTAGGGGCTCCAAACTCTCAATCCTCAGCAGTCCAGCAGGGTTTAGGGTTTTAATGTCCAAGCCCCGGTACGATTTTTGGGCCTAAACCTTAAACCCTAAACCGAGCGAGGGTTTTGGCTGAGCCTAAAGCGAAGGGTTTTTGGGTTTAGGGTTTAGGGTTGAGGGGTCAGAAGCCGACTTGTCAGTCACGAGGAGGCGGTTGGCGTCAAGACTGGCCGTGGGAAGATGATTCAGGTGGACGAGCCCCTTGTCTGAGCGAGGGGCTTTAAGGGCTTTGAGAGGTATATTCTTTTAGGGTTTAGGGTTTAGGTTTTTAGGGGTCTAGGGTTTAGGGTATCTCGTTATGTTATTACCCTACCATATATACGCTATACATCCAAGCGAACTGTATTTTCGTTCAGGCCCCTATAAAGGGCGGCCCACCTGCAGTACAGAAGGGGCCAGGGAAGATATGCTGTAAAGCCAGCTGGCTGTTCGTAAATGCTACATGTGCATGTATTCATATTTATAACGCGTGTGTATGCACTGATAATAAACATGCATAGAATGCATATCTTGTTCCTATACTAACGCCAAGATACACCAAAGTCTTTAGACCATGTATGCTACGACAGGTATGTTGGGGAAGAAGGTGGGAAGTTGACCCCAATCCCTAGCCTCCTAAATCCAAGCCTTAGCCACACTAAAGCCCTAAAGTATACGCAAAGGGACACAGTATAGTAGAAGCCAGAAAGTTGGAACATCAATATCCTCATGCCCTTAAGGTAGAGTATAGGGGATCCTAAACCCATGTTCCAACTTTCTGGGGTTCACTGTAAATGAACCCGGACAGAACGGTCCCGAAGGAACCTTTGGGCCCTAAGCCCAAGGGTCCAAGTACCCAATAATCATATACTCTCCAAAATCCTAATTTAATCTACGTAACTACTATCCTAAAACCGAGTACCTAATTATTGGGTCCTTTGGACCCTTGGGGTAAGCATTGAGGCCATGCGGATTGACAAGACTAGGGCTTGACGTGGGCTGGCGCGACTTTCCGCGCTTACGCCGAACTCAAAACACGAACGGGGATTTCGGGAATCTTGCAAGGACAGCAAGGAAGCATACGAAATACTACAGATCTCTACTATAGTAACTTAGATTCGGAGAATTCTGGGCTTAGGTTCGAGGCTTTTCTCCTGCATTTGGATTTCTTGTGGTGCGGTTCGGAAGTGAGGGCATCAAAGCCCGGTGTTTTTTCCCCAAAATCTGAATCCTAAATCCTACAGCCCTAAAGCCGAAATTTCATCATCAATCTGAATCCCTGTACCCTAGAGTTTTGGGGGGTTGGGGTTCTGGCTTAGGGTTTAGGGGCCTGGGTGGTTTGCTGTTTGAGCTCCGGGTTGATGGTTCGCAGTTTTTGGTTCATGGCTTAAGGTTGAGGGTTTAGGGTTTAGGGTTTAGGGTTTAGGGTTGAGGGTTGAGGGTTTAGGGTTGAGGGTTTAGGGTTTAGGGTTGAGGGTTTAGGGTTGAGGGTTTAGGGTTGAGGGTTTAGGGTTTAGGGTTGAGGGTTTAGGGTTTAGGGTTGAGGGTTTAAGGTTTAGGGTTTAGGGTTTTAACAATAAACCACTACACAACAGTGGCCTAAACTAAGCCCTTAATCATAAATCCTATACCTTGAAAGACATCCTGACAAGAACATGTAAAGGAATCAGTACACTGGTGTGGCCAACATTTACGCCGTTGGCGATGTGGCCGGCGGTAACTTGGCAACCATCGGCCAGGCGCGGCCAGAATTCCACTAGAATACCTGAAGGATTTTACGGGTTTCAGATTTGTTTTTGATACGTTTTTTTGAGAGTCTCACGAGGCTAGTAGGAGGGTGTGGGGCTCAGGGAACTTAGAAAATAGATTATAAATGCCCTAACTCGGGGAAGTAAGTGCAAGTATAGAGTGACCGTACTTCTACGCCTGGTTCCTTAAAACCCTAAAACTCTTATTTCTAGACCCCCTAAACCCTAAACCCTAAAACCCTAGACCCCCAAACCCTAAACCCCTAGACCCCTAAACCCTAGAACCCTAAACCCCAGACCCCTAAACCCTTAGACCCCTTATAGAACCCTTGAAGGAGCCCTTATGAGGATCCTAACAGCAAGGAGCCCCAAAAGCCCCAGAGAGAAAGCACAACACGTACTACAGAAGTTTGAACATAGGAATATAGGGTTTAGGGTTTAGGGTACTGCTATTCAGGGCTCCTTTGTTACATGTAATAAAATACTATTCCCTAAGGCTCCTTCTTATGGTTATATTGAAATGGGAGTTTCCGAAAAATAGGGGTACCTTATTTCGGGGTCCTTATAATAAGGATCCTACTATTTAGGGATCCTACTATTTAGGGTACTATATTAGGATCCCTGTTTTCGGAAACTCCCATATTGTAGTATAGCCCAACACCCCAGTTCAATTGTTAAGGCTATTATGTGAGCACGACGAAGACAGGGTCAAGGCCGTAGTGGACAATCCAGGTAAGCTCGGGTTGGAGGAGGCGAAGAGGCATGTGGATTTTGGGATTCGGATATGGGTTGGAGGGGTTACTTGGAGGGTCGGAGGACTTAGCAAGTAGAGCTATAAGCACCCTAAAAGGGACCCTATTTGGGGCTATGATACTTATAAGTCTCCAAACTACTAAGTCCCCGACCCTCCAAGTAGGGTTCAGGGTTTGGGGTTCGGGTTCCTGTTCAGGCCCAGGCTGTCCGTGCGGTGCGCAAGATGTTCGGCAGCGGCCAGTACACGCTGAAGGCCTATGATGATTATTCTGACCTTTTTTTTGTTTTTTTTTTTTATGATAATTGCTGTTATTATGATTATTGTTATTATTGCTACTATGAATATCAGTGTCATCATTATTTGTATTCTTTCGTATTGTTATTGTTATTATTGTTTTCTTATTATTATTCCTATTCCTGCTGTTGTTGTGGTTGCTGTTGTTGTTGTTGTTGTCCATAGTCATAGTATCAGTATTGTTATTACTGTTGTTATGGTTGTTATCGTTCTTATTGTTTTTCTTGTTCTTCTTCTTCTTCTTGTTCTCGTTCTTGTTCTTACACGCTGAAGGAGCCGGGGTGGGCCGTTTTCTTTTTTGCAGTGGGGTTTCAGGTAAACCCAAAAACCCTAAAACCCCTAAACCCTAAACCCCCTAAACCCTCTAAACCCCCTAAACCCCTACACCCCCTTGAGCCCTAAACCCTAAACCCTAAAACCCTAAACCCTAAACCCTATACCCTAAACCCCTAAACCCCTAAACTCTAAACCCTGAACCCTAAACCCTACGCCCTGGGCTGTAAGGGGAGATTCGGACCAGAATCCGGGCTTCTCGGTCAGCTTCGTGGGGAACCCTTACGGGTTCCTTTTTCCTTTAAGGACTTCTTTAAGGGTTCCTGTTAGGGCTTTGCTTACAGGTTCCTTTGAAGGGTTCCTTTCAGGGTTAATTTATTGTGAATCCCAGAAACTTGGAACATGGGTTTACAGTAGAAGCCAGAAAGTTGGAACATCATTATCCTCATGCCCTTAAGGTAAAGTATAAGGGATCCTAGCACTAATCCTCCTAAAGCCATGTTCCAACTTTCTGGGGTTCACTANACAGTAGAAGCCAGAAAGTTGGAACATCATTATCCTCATGCCCTTAAGGTAAAGTATAAGGGATCCTAGCACTAATCCTCCTAAAGCCATGTTCCAACTTTCTGGGGTTCACTATAGGATGATTACTTTCTGGCCTCTACTTCAGAGCCTGGAGACTGAGCCGTTTGGGTTTGGGCTGTGGGTTTGGGGTTCCAGGGTTTAGGGAGAAGCGTTTAGGGTCAGGAGTTGAGGGTTTAGGGTTTGGGTTTTAGAGCTGACCCTACACCCTCGAGCCTGAACCCTAAACCCTCGGTTGCTGAGGTTTTGGGGTTAGTGCTAACAGATTCCTCCTAGCAAGGCGATGCACGACTTTCCAGCATCCGCGACAGGACAAAGAGGCCAAACCGTACATTGTCTGGACCATCCCAGAGGTGTCTCGACAATCAAGAGCTTGAAGGTTCATGGTACTCGTAGCCCAATTATAGCTGCACTTATCGTCCAGATATGGCCTTGGTTAGGTAGAAGTGGGAAATGAGTAGTTAGGTTATAAGTACCCGAAGATTCTGTGTGGCTGGTCATAAGAAGTGTTACGACTAGAGATTTGGAAGGTTTCTTCAGGGCTTGGTATGCTTGAGTGTGGTATTTGTAGTGATGAGTAGGGTCAGAGCTATCTTAGTCCCGGTAAAATTATCCTTGATTCTGGCTACTTACCTCCCGGCCCTGCCTTTAACTACTCATGAACCTCCAACCATGATAACACTTCGGTGGTCATGTTTGCGAGGTGGCTCCGAAGCAGCCTCCCTTCTGCTGTTTTAAGACGCACAAGCCGCAAGCCCTGGGTGATTGGGCTCTTGAAGACGCGCTCCTGGCGCAGGAGTTCTGGACAACACAGCTTCAAGGCCACACCTAGTACAAATCCCAAGTAACGAATCCTGTGATCCTTCAACCCCAAAACCAGACACTGAACGCCGGGAGCCACAACGCCCAACCCTTAAATCCGAATTTCCAGGCCCCCCACAACACCTTGCACTCAAAACCGCCCATGAGGATACCACGAGGCCTGAAGGTTGTGACTAAGGCTATGTGGCTTGTATAAAAAGAAATGTACGAGGTAATCCTGGTGGATGGCATTGTTCTATTAGCGTCGCCCCCAGGCCCTAAAACCAAAGCCTAAAGCCTTGTAGAGCCTGTATATAAGCCCTTGTCGTTTCTTATGTCCATGCAACTGTTCAATCCTGAGTGGGGTAAACCCTCAGTGCTTTTTCCTTCACTAGACCCTTATAATCCCTAAATCCTAAAGCCCTTTTTTTTTTATACCTCAGCCCTAAATCCCAAACCCTACATCCTAAAGCCCAGAACCCTTACAGGAATCCTTACAGTCTCAAGAGTCTGAGGTTGCCTGGGTGGGGCTGAATGAGCAGGAGGCCCCGTCGCTGTTTGTGTTTACGGTTTAGGGTTTAGGGTTTAGGGTTTAGGGTTCGGTCGGACATTCGCCAGCCAATGTCAGCTTTTACGGTTCTTGGTTTAGGGCTTTGGCTTTAGGATTTCGGGCGGGTTCAGTAAAGAACAAGGACAGTGCTTTAGGGACTTTATGGCTTCAGGGTTTGAGCATTGATGTTTAGGAGGCTTTTGGGCCTTTAAGTTTTGTGGTTGAGCGTTCGTGGCCTTTAGGGTTTCAGGGTTTGCGGGTTTAGTGTTGTAGGGCTTCGGGGTTTTAGTAATTTAGGGCTGTGTGTCGTAAGACTTGGTGCTGTTTGTCGGGCGGGTTTGCATTGGCTTTCAGAGTTTCGTGTTCAGGGTTAAGGGTTTTCGGGATTCCAGAATTCACGTTGATGCTTTGGATCATCTTGCTTTTTGAGTGTGCAGCGGCTTTTAGCTTGATGCAATCAAATTGGTGCGTGCTAGAACATCGCTTACTTTTGGTTAGTAGGGAATGGAGGAATGGGGTACAATTATAACTACTATTACTACCACTCTTCCATTCCCTACTAACCAAAGGTAGGATTGTCACCGGCAAATCCTTCAACCCAAGCCCGTGAAAAGTTAAAGCCACAGCTTTCGAAGCCGAGGGCCCGCTACCCTAAGGCTCTAAACCCTACCTTAACCCTGAAGAACCTACCTTTTTAGGGTTCCTTATTATGATTTCATTATATAAGTCCTTAAAAAGGTAGGTTATTCCGCGTTAAGGTAGGCCCTGAACTCTAAACTCTGAAGTCTAAACCATCATGGCCCATGCAAACAGGCTGTCCTTAACTTAGGGATTTCGGCAGCACAGCAGTTGGAAAAGGGCCCGCAAAAAAACACCTAAACCCCAAAACCCTAAACCCTAAAGGCTTCAAGCAGAAACTGCAAAACATTGCAGCCCCCTAAAGTCTTCAACCCTGTACAAAAGAACACTGTTCAAACCCACAATTTAAATCCGCCAGGGTTCAGGATTAGGTTTAGGGTTTAGGGTTTTGGGGTTTAGGGTTTAGGGGGTTTAGGGTCGCGCACACTCACCAAAACAGGCAGAGGCCAAAGGGCTGAACTTTGGCCTCGTGCGCGTGGAGCCACTCGGTTTGGAGTCATTGGTTGAGCCTTGAGTTGACGGAGCGGGTCATGAAGGATACGGATACCCATTCTGCAACGGTTCTGTATTAGGTGCAGGTGCGCGTCCGTGCTTACACACTGTAGCAGAAGCAATACAGTCAAGACAGCATGGACGTACAGCCTATAGAAAGTCTGCAGATCGGTACATACATATGTACATGGGTGGTTGGGTCCTTAATATAATACGGCACCTAATATTTAGGGTACCCAAAAAGGGGCCATAATTTTGACAACTACCCACATACATACCATTGTTTTGTCCGCTATCAAACCCCCCAAACCCGGAAAAAAGTTTGGGTTCAGGCTTTCGGGGTTTACGGCCGTTGATGGTTTAGGGTTTAGGGGCTACGGTCTCAGGCCTTTTCTTCGGTGATGTTCCCAGGAGAAGTAAATACACATGTGTGTGTATATATATATATATTTATGTATAAATATATATATATATATACACACATAGATGCAGATATAGATATAGATACAGATATAGATACAGAATATAGATATAGATATGCATGTGTCTCGGGGACTTGCAAAACCGAGAGTTCTAAACCAGGCCCTAAAGCCCTGAATCCTAACCCCAAACCCAAGACTCGAAGCCCGTAGAGGGGCCCTAGTAAAGAGCCCCGTACTACCCTTAAGAGGAACGCCATCATAGAACCCCAAAGTACCCTTAAAGGGAACCTGTATTTACCATTAGAGGTGGAGGCTTAGACGGTTTTGACTTCGAGGGTCCGTGCTGAGGGCGCTTTGGATTTGTGTGGTTTGGAGGTGTTTAATCTTAGGGTGTGTGTGTTTTTTTTGAGGGGTGTTTAGGGTTTGGTGTGGATTTGGGAGGTTTTGAATCCTAGGGGGCTTGTTCTTGTGGTTTAGGGGCTAGGGTTGAGGAATTCGCAGTTTGGATGGTGCTCGCTTTGGGCTTTGGGCAGGGGGGGGGGGGGGGAGTACTGCTCGAGTGCTTAAGGCTTCATGCATCCGGATTTTGGTTTCTAGGCTCTCTTTGAGCAATGTAATGTAAGTTACCATACATGGGGTATATGATAGTATGCTTTCTTGCAGGCACTGGCAACCATTCCATCATATCACGGTTTCGGGGAATGTTCATATACCGGAAGCCTTCGAAACGAGCCCTTCTCGCATCACCGCTTGCTTGTCGTTCTGGTGTTTTTTTCCTCGTCCACAACCCTAAACCCTAAACCCTAAACCCTAAAGTCCTAAACCCTAAACCCTCGTCCTCTTTTCCAGTTGACATTCTTCCCCCCTTTGCCCCGAAACCCGAAGGACAAAGCCCCAAGCCCTCCCCCAAAACCCGCAACCCTGAACCCACAAACAGTCATCCTAACTTAGGGTTTAGGGTTTAGGGTTTGGGGTTTAGGGGCTTAGGGTTTAGGGTTTGGGGTTTAGGGTTTAGGGTTTAGGGTTTGGGGTTTAGGGTTTAGGGTTTGGGGTTTGGGGTTTAGGGTTTAGGGGTTAAAAAACGAACCCACAAACACCCTCAAGTGCTAGACCAGCCGTGGTTGTAAGATTGTACATTAGGCTTCTTAGCCCAGAAGATCCAACTACCCAAAATGTTGGGCTGTGCGTCCCAAATGCCATTCTTGAATGGTTTCTGGTACTTGAGACCCTACTATTTGGGTACTTGGACCCTTACTTAAAGGATCATGGGACTTAGTAATTGGGGTTAGAAGTAAGGTAACCACAGATATAACTACTAATCATAACCCCAAATAAGGTACTTATAGTCCTACTTACTAAGTCCCAATGATCCTCCAAGTACCCCGAACCCTAAACCGATATAGGGACCCCTGAAGGTCTACTTACTAAGTCCTATGATCCTCCAAGTAGGGTAGTGGAGTGAGTGCTTGGTGAAATCCTGTCCCTGAACTTCGAAGCCTCGGATCAAAGCTTGCGGCACTTCGGGTTTAGGGTCTTAGGGTTTACAGTTTTGGGTTTTTTAGGGTTTAGGGCTCAGGGTTTTAAGTTGTCAGGTTTAGGGTTTTAAGTTTTAAGGTTCAGGGTTTTGGGACTGTGCGCATGAGGTACAGCCGTGCGGTGAGGGGCATTGTGAGCGGCGAAAAAGGTTTCCTGAAGATGATCTATGCTTCTGGGCCAGAACCCAGAGACTCCAATATCCCTCGATTGAGGAATATACCTTAAACTATAGTAGGATCCCTAATATGGTTTAAGGTATAGGCCTTAATTAAGGGATATTGGAGTCTCTGGGAAGTAAGGTTTCCCAGGGTTTGAACGGGGTTTACCGTGAAGGGGTGTGTGTAGATCTCAGGGGTTCAGGGTTTAGGGTTTCAGGGTGTGCGTCTTCGGGCTTTAGGAGTTTAGGGTTGAGGGTTTAGAGGTTTAGGGTTTAGGCTTTAGGGGAGGGGTCAGGCTTCACAGAGCAAGCGAAGCTTCTTGTTGTACTGGTTGCTACAGTTGGGTTTTTTTGCTAAGAAGTTCAGGTTAAGGTGCCGCAGCAGGGATGTGTGCCGTCCTCGTTCTGGCGAGCCCGAAAGCATCAGTTAAAAATCCAGTTTTTGTGCTCAGACCAGTATCTGTCTCTCTGTAGTTCTGCTCGTCTGTTTTGTATGCCATGCATCGGCTGGGGTAGGTTAGCGAAGGGTATGGCACGGGAGGGCATGGTAGGTGCTTACGTTTAACGTATGCTGACAGCTTGCGGTGAAATCCGCCTGCTATAAGCTCTGTGCCTCATGCAGTATTGTCGATATTATCACTATTACAATGACTCGTATGATCGTTGTTGCTCTCAGCATTATCCTGGAACATGATTCTTGGTATGTTTGCATTGGGTCTTGTGGCTGCAGATGTTAGATTTTTTCTTTTACCGTGCTTGCCTTTCGCTGTTCCACCCCAGGATCGACCTCAGGGCCGGGTGCTCGGCGTGCACATCTGCGGGGCCCAGGCAGGCCACGCAAACTTCACGCTCAACAGCACGAATCCCAAAGCCCGCTACGGTTTAGGGTTTAGGCTAAGGGCTTCGCTCCTACCACTACTACTACTAGGGTTGCGCGCCTCCTGGCGCCTGGTAGTTTTCAGTGGTGCGAGGGTGCAAAATGCTGGGTTTTTGAGAGTCTTGAGAAGTTGTAGTTAAGCCAACTTCAAAAGAACTAATTACTTGGGTTTATGATGATCATGATAAGGATGATGATGATGAGGATGATGATGAAGATGGTCAGGTTAACGATGATGTTGAAGATGGCGAGGATGATGGTTATGAAGATGATGATGGAGATGGTCAGGTTAACGTTCATGTCACTACCTTTGGCGAT
>BGNK01000006.1:372559-385731 GCA_003297005.1 Symbiodinium sp. clade A Y106 | reverse complement strand
CTACTGCTACTGCTCCTGCTCCTGCTCCTGCTCCTGCTGCTGCTGCTGCTACTCCTACTGCTACTGCTACTGCTACTGCTACTGCTACTGCTGCTACTACTACTACGACTAGCCACTGTTACTACTGGCAGTAGTAGAAGTAGTAGCAGTGTTAGTGTTAGTGTTAGTGTGAGTGTTAGTAGTAATAGTAGTAGTAGTAGTAGCAGCAGTAGCAGTAGCAGTAGTAGTAGTACTAGTAGTAGTAGTAGTAGTAGTAGTAGTAGTAGTAGTAGTAGTAGCAGTAGCAGTAGCAGTAGCGGTAGTAATAGTAGTAGTAGCAGTGTTAGTGTTAGTGTTAGTGTACAAGTTAGTAGTAATAGTAGTGGTAGTAGTGGTGGTAGTAGTAGTAGTAGTAGGCAGTAGCAGGAACCTCAGCGCAAATAATAGAATCCAGACCTGGAGCCCGACATCCTGAATCTAAGTCCTAAACCTCAAACCCCCTAAATCCTAAACCCTACACCCCAAATCTAAGCCTCAAAGCCGATAAAACCAACCCGTCGCCGCATTGACCAAAGTTTCCGCGTAAAGCCTGAAGCATCGATCCCAGGGACCCTAAAAACCCTAAACTCTAAACTGATAAACCCTAAACCCTAAACTTAGAAAACCTAAACCCTATAATCTCCTAAATCCTAAACTTACAGAACCTACACTCTAAGCTCATAAAACCTAAACCCCAAACCTACAAGCCCATAACCCCACACTTGTCATCTTTAAACGCCAGACCCCCGCACAAGGCTGGTGAGCTCATCAACTTCGGCGCGGACGCCGTGGACGACGGCACCACGCACCGGGGCCGCAAAAGGCTGCTAGGTAGGTTCTCGGGTAGGGTTGAGGGTTTAGGGGTCTTATGGCTATGTAGGGCTTCATAAGGCCCAAGTAGACTTCCTTGACGTGTCCTTGGTTATTAGAAGGAGGTTTGGGGGACTATTGTGGTGGACCTATATAAGGGACTAGCAGGGAATGCCATTGCTCATTATTCCAACCCCTCTATTATGGTTTTATGGGGCTGAACCCTAAACCCTAAACCCTCTTGGATCTGCAAGGGCTTTCTACGTGTGCTTGCAGGTTTTCAAGGACAAATATTGCAGGGCTCAGCGCTGCGGACGAGAGATTTAGGATTAGGGGTTGAGGGTTTAGGGGGCGAGAGATTTGGGATGTTCTTTTGTGCTTGCTTGAGTTCCAGACCTGAGTTTCAAGCCGCAAACTCCAAACTGAGGAGCCCTGACTGCTGGGAATCGAAGAA
This sequence comes from Symbiodinium sp. clade A Y106, assembly GCA_003297005.1. Lineage (NCBI taxonomy): Eukaryota > Dinophyceae > Suessiales > Symbiodiniaceae > Symbiodinium > Symbiodinium sp. clade A. The sequence continues at coordinate 384,449 of BGNK01000006.1, read as the reverse complement.
GCCTTATAGCACCGTAAAGTGCCCTATAGAGTACCCTAAGCCCCAGACCCTATAGTCACCGGTCCCTACAACGAAACTGCCAAAATGCAAGGCTTGGAGCAAAGGGAAGTTTTCAAGCCTTAACCGTGGACTCAATTATGGAGGAAACCCTAAACCCTAAGCCCTAAACCCTAAACCCTAAGCACTAAGCCCTAAACCCTAAGCCCTAAACCCTAAACCCTAAACCGCAAAACCCGTGAAGTCCGCCAGAACTCTAAATCCCGAAACAGCGACACAGCCCAAACCCTCAAACCCACCAAAGCTAAAACCCATACGGGTGGTTGTCAAAAATATGGTCCCTTTTGGGGTACCTATTATAGTACGGCACCTATTATTTAGGGTACCCAAAAAGGGACCCTAAATTTTACAACTACCCATACAACAAGCGAACGCCCGTCAACCCAAAACCACTTAAACCTCATAGAACCCTTCTTGAATCCTTGTAGAGCCCACTAGGACCTGTTGCCTTTCCCTTTGAGTCAAGGATCTTCGAAATCCTGCAGTTCGTTTTCCCTGCTGCAGCTGGGAAGAAGGAGGAGGTTCAAGGTTCAGGGTTTTGGGGGTTTAGGGTTCTGTTTAGGGTTTAGGGTTTAGGGTTAGGGAGAAGAACCCTAAACCCTAAACCTTGAACCCTAAACCCTAAGGGCTCATGAAGGCTTCTTGAAGGGCTCTACTTGGAGTTCCGGGGTGCTGGAGTCCAGAGTTGCTGTAGGAGTCTCGATACGGCTTGGATTTTTTTTGCTGGTGTGGGGGCCCCTAGACCCTAGACCCTAAACCCTAAACCCCTAAACCCTAAACCCCTAAACCCCTAAACCCCTAAACCCCTAAACCCTAAACCCCTAAACCCTAAACCCCTAGACCCTAAACCCTAAACTACGATGAGGGTTGCTCCAAGGGCTCCTTTGAGAGTTCTGTAGACGGGTTTGGGACCTCCAGGTTTCAGAGCCTAGGGAATGACTTAGGCTTCAGGATTTTGCGGTTTAAGGTTGAGAGATTGCGGTTTTGCGGAAAACTTGCATTTCCGAGGTCACGTACCACGTCCTCTACAATGTTGCGGCGACAGAGGCTTCGAGATTTGATTTTTGGTGCAGTGTTTAGGGTTTAGGGTTCCGTGTGCGGGGGAAAGGGTTTAACCAGAAATTCAAAAGCTTGACACCCCACACCCCAGCCCCAGCCAATCCGCCTGCCGTCTCAGCCGTGGCCCCAGCCCAGTCCCAGCCCCAGCCACCAGCCCCCAAGCTTAGCCCCGGCTCAGGCCCCAGCCCAGCCCCAAATCCAAAACCAGGTTGTCAAAATCAATTTTTTTTATAAGCCCTACATAAACCCTCAAGTCCCAAAAGCCCAGCCCAAAATTCAACATCAGGTTCCAAAAGAAGAAACGTTTCGGTCAAAACTTTCGGTCAAAACGTTTTCGGCACTAAACCCTGCACCGTAAAAACCCTAAACCGCACACCCTAAACCCTACCCCCTAATCCCTAACCCCTAAACCCTGAACCCAAACCCTCAACAATTTCTAGCAGCCCAAATCTGCAGGCCAAGCTCCGCATGGGCGGCGTTCAAAATCTCTCGGCCGCGGCGTCCTGGGCCCGGGTGGGGCCCTCGACTCCTTTCCTTCGGGGGGTTTAGTTGTGTTGCCCTTTTTTGGGGTGGTTGGCTGGCATTCTAGGGGTTTTAGGGCTGTTTAGGGGTAGTTGCGGGCTTTGACAGTTTGTGTTTGATTTTTGGTTTAGGGCTTCGTGGTTTCGGCGTATGGTTGCGGTTTCAGGTTTTTGTAGTCTTTCTGCTTTTCCTTACGGCTTCAGGAATCAGGGAATGGCATTTGGGTCATCGGGTGTTTCCTTTTTGTCATCAGGTTTAGGGCTCTTACCCTTATCGGAAACTCGGACAGCATAAGCCCTAAACCCCGAAACCCTTAAACCCCTAAACCGTAAACCCCTAACCCCCCCCCCAAAAAAAAAAACTTGAACCCAGTAATTGGGGCTATAAGTAAGGTAACTACAGTTATAAATAATTATAACCCCAATTAAGGTACTTATACCCCTGCTTACTAAGTCCCATGATCCTCACAGTACTACGTACTATAGTGGGTTACAGTAAACCCCAGAAAGTTGGAAACCGAATTAAGGCCAAATAGTGCTGGGATTCCCAACACAGTACTCTTATATTATAATTAGAGTATAATATACCCCAAAACCCTCTTCTAATCATTAAAGCCCTTGCAGTAGGTCCAGGGCACTAGCAGTATTCAGGGTGCAGGGTCTCAGGTCTGAGGTGTTGATGTTGAGTGTTTCAGGGTTGGGGGGAGGGGGGTGGGCTTTTCTTACGGTCGGGGTCCGGGGTTTTGCAGGTCTGTTGTTGGAAGCCGTGATGGTTTTGCTGTCCACCGTTGAGGATTGTGCGCATGCCTAATGATTCCCGTATTGTTTGCCGTGAGTCCGGGCCCTAAGCTACAAGCCCAACTCGGTTGCAGACTCTGAGATTGTCGAACCTGGCATCCTCCTGAAGCTTCGCGCTGCGTCACCCTAAGCCTTAAACCCACTTAAAGTCAGCCGACGGGAGCGCGATGTCGGAGAGAGCGGCTATGACACTCTCAGGCAGCCGGACAGACTGCCCGAATACTTGCTCCCCAATTCGGCACACCCAAAAAGTGTCCTTAAACCCTAACCCCTAAACCCCTAAACCCTAACCCCTAAACCCTAAACCCTAAACCCCTAAACCCTAAACCCTAACTCCTGCAAACCTTAACACACAAGCTCCCCTTAACCCCAAAGCCTGGGGCCTTGGAGAAAAACGACGCTATAAACCCTTTAACCCCAAACCCGACCACCCTATAAACCCATAAACCCCTGTTTGGGGTATCTAAACCCCTAAATCCCAAACCCTAAACAAGCCTTAAACCGCCAACTCCCCCAAACCCTGAACCCGAAAGCTCCAAGGTCAAGACGGCGATCATGAAGAGCTTAGAGAAGCAGCAATCGCAGATGACCTTCGAGGAGGCACATGTGGCTTCTGTCTACATGACGGTGCTTAGGGTTTAGGGTTTGGGGATTAGGGCTTAGGGTTTAGTGGCAAGTGCAGAACTACCCAAATTCTCAATACCCTAAACACTTGGGGCTTAAGGCTTGCACAAAAGGCCAATCATGACCTTCCCCGGATGCTTGAGGGCTCTGGCACTCCGCGGGATGTCTCAGAGAGTTTTCAAGCCGGAGGAGTCTTCCCTTTCAGGGTTCGAGTTTGGGAGACTCTACAGTAAGCCCCCAAAAGTTGGAAACCGGATTAAGGCCAAATAGTGTTGGGATTCCCTTTAGTTTGCTCTTAAGGATTGAGGCCATCGGGCTTCCAACTTTTGGGCTTCTACTGTGGTGTAGCTCAACCAGGTTCCAATCCTATCAACGAGGCACACTTTGTCGGGAAAGGGTGGCATCGACGCCTGACATCCGAAAGAGCAGCTCCAGAAACCTAGTGGTTTATAGGATCTTGCACGCCTTCATAGGGTCTTTTACTAGTGTATATCGAATTGAAACATTGGTTTATGGTTTCAATGTGGGATCCTGCTGGGTTGCCACTTCATAGGACTTGGCACCAAGAAGATTGCAGTGCGGGGTCATACCGAGACCCCGAAAAGTCCATGCCAATCTGCACTGCAACTTCAGCAGGCTTTTGCACAGACTACCCTAAACCCTAAACCCTATACCCTAAACCCTATACCCTAAACCCTAAACCCCTAAACCCTATACCCTAAAGACTACTGCCGATGCTCAGTGACCCAACTTGCAAAGACTGACAGGCTCCTTGTGGGAGCAAGTTGTGCAGTAGGACATTAAACCCCGGCGAAATGCAGCTGACGAATTCTCTAAGTTAGGGTCCCTTTTGGGGCTTTTATGAGGGTGCCCAAAAAAGGATCCTAACTCAGAGAACTACGCATACTGATTGACCGTCATTATGATCTCCTTCTTCTGGTTACTGCTTTGATTAACGTGATTCCGAAGAAGATGATGGTTGTTACGATTTAGATTTGGAGCCATGGGGTGTAAACCAGAAACCCGAGATCTTGAGCCGTGAAGCATCCAACATAGCGAACCATGAGCCACAAGCGCAACAGCATCATGACGCATGAGCCAGTACCGGCCATACACCCCAAACTAATCCCCAGCCCTAAACCCCTAAAACCCCCACCCCTACTCCCGAAAGTCCCAAACCCCTGGACCCTGAACCCTCAAGCAATAAAGTAAGCTTATAGAGACCCTTTAAACGGGACACCGAACCGTTTTTACGAGGCTGTGGAGGCCACCTTCCGAACCTTCGATGCCGATGGCACGGGGCACCTCACTGCGAAGCAGTTGCAGGACCCTACAGGGTTTACTTTCCCGGTTCAGGGTTTTAGGGTTGTAGGGTGTAGGGTTTAGGGTATCGGGTCTCGGGTAGGGTTTGGGGTATAACCCTAAACCCTAAACCCTAAACCAGGGTAGGGTTCCAGGTTTTGGTGACCAGAATCCGGACTTGAGGTTTGGATTCTATCGGTTGGGGTTTAGGGCAGCCAAAAACCCTAAACCCTAAGCCCTAAAACACAAATCACAAATTGCAAGTTTGTAATGTGGGAGGCACGAACATAGAAAGTATGAAAAATATGTCGTTGCTCTACAGAAATATAGGTCGTCGTAGTTTAATGCGGTGTTTGTATGGGACAAGTGTTTTTGATCTTATGTTTGGGTTTATTTGGGCCCGAACGCTTTGGTGTGGCTCGATGTTGTTTTTGGATTTCCTCAGTTCTTTTCGATTATTTTCGTTTGGGTTGTGTCTCGGAGCATGGATAGGGCTTTCGGCATGTTTGAAGACCATAGGTGTTGGGGTTGAGAGTTGAGGGGTTCAGGCGTTTCCGGGACAGGTTTGGAGTGTGGGAATGGTGTTGAGGAGTTGACGGTTTGGAGGTTCTACTTGGGTTTCGGTTTTATGATATACAGGTATAGAGTGCTGCCCTAAACCCTAGGCCCTGAATAGGAGTGATAGTCTGCAAAGTTTACACGGGTCCTGGGTCGCGACAGGGCGGAGCAAACACAAGAATTGCTCAGGGCTTTTAGGGTTCAGGGCTTAGGGTTGAGGCTGGAAGGTCTACTTGAAGGGGCAGGGGACTTAGTAAGTAGGTTAAAAGTAGAGTTATAAGGGCCTTAAATGGAGTTACCCTACTTATAACCCTACTTATAACTTATAACCAACTTACTAAGTCCCCTGCCCCTTCAAGTAGGGTTTTGGGTTCAGCGGTGCGTTTCTCCTTTACCCTGCCACAGGCGGTCCATTCACAATAGCCGTTCAATACTCATACTATGATACACCTCGAAACCCTAAACCCTGAAACCCTTAAACTCTGAACCCCTAAACCCCCAACCCCGAAACCCCAAACCCCAACCCCTAGACCCTAACCCCTAAACCCGTAAACCCTAAACACCCTAAAGCTCCGAAGCGTCCCCAAGCCACAAAGTCTTGGTTTGCAGCTCGTAGCCATATTTACTTTGCTTCTAGCTCTAGTTGCTACAGCAGGTCTCATGATCATTGAAACGCTAAACCCACTTATAAATCCCTTAATGAACCCTTCAAGTTGCTAAGTCCCATGAGAATTCGTAAACCCTAAACCCTTAACCCTTGTAGATCCCTTATTGAACCCCGTTAAGGAGCTCTGTAAGTCACTCTGTCCCATGATCCTTGATGTAGCCAGGCCTAAGCCCTAAACCCCTAAACCCCTGATCCCCTAAACCTCTAAACCTTAAACCCTAAACCCTAAACCCCTAGTCCCCTAAACCCCTAAACTTTAAACCCTAAACCCCTAATCCCCTAAACCCCTAAACTTTAAACCCTAAACCCGTGATCCCCTAACCCCCTAATCCCCTAAACCCCTTAACCTTAAAACCCTAAACCCCTAAGCCCCATGATCCTTGAAGTAGCCAGGCCTCCATGAGAAGCATCGGCCTTACCTTGTCCGACGAAGCCGTGGAGGACGGAGAGCTGTGGTGAGGTTTTGGGGGTTGAGGATTTCGGGTTTGGGGTTTAGGGTTAAGGTTAGGGGTTAGGTTTCAGGGATGTGCTTGCATGGAGGGTCGGAGCACTTAGTAAGTAAGGTTGTTATAAGTATTTTAATCGTTGTTACAAGCAGTTCAAGCAATTGTAGCTGTAGTTGCCTTACCTATAACCCTAGTTACTAAATGCCATGATCCTTTAAGTAGCTGCGAGGTTTTTGGGTGTTGAGGATTCCCTTCAAAGGTTTCCCAGCAAGCTGGGCCTACGCGCGTAAACAGCCAGACCTCGTGGATGTTGACGCCGTGTGCCAGGAAATCGACCCAGAGACTCCAATATCCCTTAAGTAAGGAATATACCTTAAATCATATTAAGGATCCTGCTATAATTTCAGGAATATTCCTTAATTAAGGGATATTGGAGTCTCCTAAACGCTAAACCCTATAGATCCCTTGTAGGAACCCTTAAAGGAACCCTAGTCTTTGGGGAGCCTGCGACACGGGCAAATCTCAGCAAATGGAGCGGCGACAGCATGGCAAGGCCGACACAGAGAAAGCCGCCTCGGCCGTGCACCGTGCAGAAGAGCGTTTAGGGTTTAAAGTTTAGGGTTTAGGGTGCCGTCTGAAGAGCACTTGCCCGCAGCTGCACCTGCCGCAGAAGCACCGAGCTCAGCTACCGCAGAGTCTGCGCCGACGAGTGGGACTTGAACAATCCCGCCCACTGCCGGGATCTGCTCGAGCACTCCTACCCGGCAGCCGATGTCAAACAAGCTGGGTTTTCACCAAGCCAATTCGACAAGACTGTGGCTCAATATATTAATATATCGCCGATTTGAAGTCCAAGACACCGAAAGTCTCTCTGGCGCACGGGTTCAAGCATGAAGTCCTGGATAGCGGCGTCTTGAAGACCTAGACCCACCATCTACTTGAAGGGGCAGGGGACTTAGTAAGTAGGTTATAAGTAGAGTTATAAGTGCCCTAAATGGAGTTACCCTAATTACAACCCTACTTATAACTTACTCACTAAGTCCCCTACCCTCTATTAGACCCTAAAGGCCCCCTTATTTGGGACCCTAAAGGCCCCTTTTTCGGGTTTAGGGTTTAGGGTTAAGGCTTTTAGGGTTTTAGGGTTTAAAGGGGACATAGACCCTATTTGGGGGTACAAGGAGGGTCCTGGGATGCGGAAGTCACGCATAGATTTCTTGCAAGCACGCGGCAAGATGCGTGCGCTGCAGTATGTTTCACCCTATCCTTCCAAGGACCTCATAGTTCGGGCCCTAGACCCCTTAAGGACTCATTAATCAGGTCCCTGGAGGCATAGGGGAGGGTTTAGGTTCAAAGCCGAAGAAGTCCTGAAACACGTGCGGCGTGACCGGGGTTTTCATTAAAAGCGTCTCCAGCACAGCGGTTTTCTCGGTTTGAAGCCTTGGGATACTCGTCAGTTCCGCAAGTAGACGTCGTCGCCGCGTTCCGCAAGTGGCCGCTGACGCCGAAGTGCTTATTCGTCAGTTTCGCAAGTAGACGCCGTCACCGAAAGTGTCAACGCGTCTGCTTGCGGAATTGACGACGAGGCTGTCTGGAACATGTGCTTTGTAAACCCAGTTTGGCGGCGGCGTCTACTTGCAGAACGGAGCAAATGCAAAAACTTTGCCGCGACCCGGTACATGCGCCACCGTCGTGGAAAGCACCAAACCCAACAAATGCAACGACTTTACCCGCTTGACAGTACATGGGGAATGCCTCTTTCTTGTTTTGCTTTGTGGCTGGCGAAATCGGGCGTCTACTTGGTAACAGACATGTTTGATGCTTCAACAAAAGACTATTGCAGCAATGCCGTATTTCGTTGTGTTGGCGCGTGTTTTTCAAAACGTGACGCTGCAGACGCATCACTTTGGGGATTCACCTTGCCTGGGGTGCCTTTCGCGGATCTGGGGCGCCTTTCGGCGATCGACGCGCAACCTTGCAGTGGCGGGGTGACTTGGGGTGCTCACCCTGTGGAAGGGTTCGGGTTTTTCGGGTCTGAGTTTACGGGTTTTAGGAGTTTGGGGTTGAGGGGTCAAGGTTTCGGGATCACCTTCAAGCTAAACCCCTAACCCCCTAAACCCTGGATCCCTAAGCCCCTAAACCCACGAACCTCCATGACCTTAAACCCCTAAGCCCCATGATCCTTGAAGCACCCAGAGACTCCAATAGCCCTTAATTAAGGAATATTCCTTAAATCATATTCGGGATCCTACTATAATTTAAGGTATATTCCTTAAATCATATTCGGGATCCTACTATAATTTAAGGTATATTCCTTAATTAAGGGATATTCCTTAGATCATATTCGGGATCCTACTATAATTTAAGGTATATTCCTTAATTAAGGGATATTGGAGTCCCCTAAGCCCTAAACCCTTTTGATCCCTTATAGGAGCCCTTCAAGGAACCCTTAAAGATCCCTTCAAAGGGATCCTAGGAGTCTCTGGTAGGGCCCGAAAAATATTGGAGTCTCTGGGCAAGAGGACATGATCAAGGAGGCGGATCAGCAGAGCCAGGGTTACGTCGTGCCTCGGAGCCGGAAGAAGCTATCGAAGCTTTCAGGTCTTGGGCTTCAGGGTTTAGGTTTTAGAACTTAGACCCTAAACCCTAAACCCTAAACCACTAAGTCTTAGTAGCTGAGTGGACACACTTTACACTTTTTTGGATAATACTACCCACTATAAAACTAAAAGTGTACACTTTTCGGGGCTTATGAACCCAGCAACTAAGAGAAACATAAAGAGTGTCTTGCAGAGCTTGATTTGCCTTGACCGCCCACATGAGCACCTGACTCATGGGATGCTTGGACGATGCACACGTCCCGAAGCCCTAAACCCTAAAACCCAACAAAAGCAGCAGCTGGTTTACCAATAGTTGTTCCGCACGGGCAAGTCATCCTGTTTTGGGACATTCTCCTTTTCCCATTCTTGAGCTCACGAGGCAGCTGCTCACCGCCCACAAGCTTTCAAGACATTGGCAGGGTTTCATGTCAAGAACACAAAACCCTACACCCCTAAACCGTACAGCTGTGCACGAAAAAACCGAAGGGTGCACCACCCCCGCCGAGCATGACTCTTAGGGCATGCTCTTTTTGACATTTCATGCTTTAGGGCTTTTCTGGTGTTGGTTTTGCAGGACCCAGGGACACACTCTAAGATGCCGCATGCCAAGGATTACCCAGACTTTGTGACGATTTGCCGCACCTGCGGCATGGGCCCAGTGAAAGCAGCTAAAGCTTAGAGGAAGCAACAGCGCTGGGTAAGCTTGAAGATGACCCGCTTTATATAAGCCTCGAATCCGATGTCCTTAAATGCCTTAAACTTTACTTGAAGGGGCAGGGGACTTAGTAAGTTGGTTATAGGTAAGGTTACAATTAGGGTAACTCCATTTAGGGCCCTTTTTCCTCTACTTTCTCCTACTTACTAATTCCCCTGCCCCTTCAAGTAAGTTAAGTTTAGCTGACCCAAACCCGATGCCTTGGTCCATGAAAGTCTTCGACCACCTACTTTCCCTGACGTTTTCTGTGCGGACTTCAGCCGTGTCCAGGAAGAAGCCTCCACTGCCACCTGTTCGCTACTCAACCGGGGCATTGTCAACTCAATTGCCCGTATCTGATAACGGAGCAAGCGACGCTAAGCAAATCAATCAGCTTCAACCTGATACAGTAGGTCCAGATCAGCCACATTGCAAAGGGACGAGGGATGGGGTTGTGCGGGCGGGGCGAGGGAGTTTGGCTGAAATGACAGATTCAAGGTATCTTCCTCGTCCTATCCACGCCTAGAAGGCCCATGGGAAAATTTTGGTACAAACTTTTCAAGAAGGAAGCTGACAAGCAATGGAAACAAAAAGAGCTGGAGGAAACGAACCAAAGCAGATGCTGAAGGACAAAAAACCCAAGAAGGCAAGGACCACCAGCGCCAAGAACTTCAAAAATGCAGAAGAGGACAACAAAGAAGATCAAGAAAAGCAACGAACAAGTGAACAAGAGAGGAGCAATAAGGACAGACAAACGCCAAGGAGCAGGGAGAAAGACAGAAATGAGAAGGAAACGGACAAAATGAAAAAGAAGCAGGAGGAAGTATGTAGGTTTAAAGCTCGGCGGTTCACGGCCTGCGTGGCTTGCCTGCAGTGGGCAGTCTTCAGGATGGGCAATGATCTCGCGGTTTTGGGTTCAGGGTCCAGGGTTTTATAGGGTTTTAGGGTTTAGGGCTTTCGGGTTTTATAGGGTTTTAGGGTTCAGGGCTTTAGGGTATTGCAGGGTTTTATAGGGCTTTAAGGTTTTAGGGTTTGCTCCTGCATCGTCTTCGGACGCCATGCTTGGGCACATGCGGCTTTGTCTGCTGTGAATCGCCTTGGCTAATCCCAATCAGCCCGTAAAACATAGATCTGAAACCCTGCCAATCCGAAATCTGAACCGTGAAGCCTAAACCGTTATGCAGCCCAGACCTCAACCGGCCAACAACAGCGAAAACAACTTAAACCGGAAGCTCGAAAATGCAGCGTGTTGCTTTGCTGGCGGCCTCCAAAGAGGTTCCCGCCTCCCCACCCGGAGAGCTTGAAATGACAGGTTCTCATTGAGTGTTGAAAAAGATTTTTCAGGTTCTGTCATGAAGGGATAGGTAGATATACAGCCATGTACATACGGAAACGTACGTATACGTGTGTATACTCTCACCGAACAAACCGAAAATTATAACAGATTTGGGCTCTCTCGGCACGGTTTGTGTATCACCCACATGGTGGCTGTTCCAAAGTTTTCGGGTTCAACGTTCCTATCAGTGTGGACCCCTAAACCCTAAACCCTAAACCCTAAACCCTAAAACCCTAAACCCTAAACGAGTTGCCAAAAGCTTGAAGTTTCCTGCAAAGGTTGAGGGTCGGACGCTCAGGGTTTACAGTGCGGAGTTTAGTCTTGGGTTTTGGAATAGGGTTTAGGGTTTAGGGTTTAGGGTTTTGGAATAGGCTTCAAGGTTCGTCAGCTCTTGTCACTTTACATGAAAAGCCCTGAAAGCGGGATTTCTGATTTGGAGCAGCCCCTGCGCATGAGAAGGATTCTCCTGGTCAGTTTGCCGGCGATGGCAGCTGCACACCTTCTCCTTGAGTTTCGGAAAGCTCTGTCAACCAACCTTGCTACCGTGAAGATGAAGATTCCTCACCGGACGCCTGATTCGGGGACCGTGATATAGGCGGTGAACAGTAGGATCCTGTTTATAACGATCCCCGTATACCCTAAACCCTAATTAAGCCCTACACTAAAGGACTCCCTAATTTCAGGAAGTCACGAAAGCGTTGACGAAGAGCCCCAGATCTCATGGCCGGCAAGGCCCAGTGTTGGACGACAGCCTGGGTTGACAAACAACTACGACACCCTGCACTACCTAAACGATCGTGGGACTTAGTACTTGGGGTTGTATATACGGTAATTGTAGTTATAACTACCTATAAACCCCATGAAGGTACTTATCTCATATTTAAAGGTTACTAAGTCCCATGATCCTCCAAGTAGACCCTATTCTAACGTGTGCGGAGCTACAAGTCTCAACCTGGGAGTAGCCTCAGTTGCAGAACAAAAGCATGCTGTGCATGCATCCGGGTTCTTGTGAAGGGTTTGGGGTTTAGGGTTTAGGGTTTGGGGTTTAGGGTTTAGGGTTTAGAGTTTAGGGTTTAGGGTTTCGGGAGCTTGATTAGGGTGCAGGGCTTTAGATTTTTTAGAGTTGGAAGGAGTGTGTGGAAGTGGTGTTTTTTTTTTTGCTGTGGCCCCGCCGGGTCTTTTTAGACCCGATGTAGTACCCCAGACATTTTTTGCTATTGTCTAAAAAGAC
>BGNK01000006.1:274286-372202 GCA_003297005.1 Symbiodinium sp. clade A Y106 | reverse complement strand
CTGGCCCCGCCGAAAGGTCGCGGCGCCCAACGGAGCGCAACAAAAAAAAAAAACACTTTGCACACCCGGGGCCGACAGCAAAAAATTTTCTAGAAACCAATGACGCGGGGCACGAGCAACAAGGGGCCACAACAAAAAAAAAAAACACCCTGGCCGGAGTCGGAGTGTGTAGGGCTGTGGGGTTGAGGGTGTAGGGTTTTAGGGTTTGGGGTGTGGAACTTGAGGGTTTAGGGTGTAGAGGTATGGGGTTTATGGTTAAGGAAGCTTATAAAATTTCCCATACTTTGGATAGAAAGGGATACAAAGCAAGCTTGGGATAGAAAGGGATACAAAGAAAGCAAGCATGTAGGGTTCTTGTTAAAAAAGCTTTACTTTCTGTCCCATGATTGGGCGCTTAAACACCGGTGCCCTAAACTAAGTTCCTTAACAAGAACCCGGGCGTGCAGGTGCGCAGAGTTATGCGTGCCGTACGGCGCCCGTGGTTTTCGGTGCCCGAAGAGTTTGTGGTGTTACGAGACACTCTCAAAACCCAATACTTAAACCCTAAACCCTAAACACTGCGGGGCCCAGTGCGTTCAACACCTTCAAATGACAAACCCTACACCTCTTAAATAATTAGATATGGGTTCTTACCTACAGTATGCGGAGAGCCACGACACCTCAAAGAAGTCATCGTATGGCTTTTTATTTGTAATGGGCCCTTACCCCTAAACACACCCCAAGCCCTAAACCACGGTTTATGCTTATCGCAGTCCAATTCAGAGAGCCTTCGCCGCAAAAGCGAGTTCGAAGTGGATGGTCTGCAGTCGCGGTGACGGAACACGAAGAGCAGAGGGTGGCTGAGGGTTGAGGCTTCCGGGTTTCGGGTTTGGGGGTTTTAGGGTATTGGGGCTTTGGGGTTTTGGGGTTTTAAGGACATGGGGTTTTGGGGTTTTAGGATTTAGTTTTTGGGGGGTTTAGGATTTTAGGGCTATAGGGCTATAGGGCTTTAGGGTTTTAGGTTTTAAGGTGTAAGGACCGGTGTAAGGGTCGAGGCCTCCTTGAAGCAAGCCGCCATGTACGGCTGTCTGCCCGGAACGGTCCAGGATTTAGGAATGTTAGAAATTGCCGAAATCCTTCCTGAACCCTAAACCCTAAACCCGAAACCCCAGACTCTTTCAGACTTTGCGAATGCTCCCCGTTAGTCTTCTTATAAAACCCGTAGAAAACTCTACAAAGTCGTTGCAGTACAACACCCGCATAAAAGCCTTATATAACACCCATTGCCTATCCAGTCTTCGCCCCTCCTGGGCTTCGAAAACAAGGCAAGGTACAGAGAATTTTGTGAGCCATGCAAGCCTGATATAGGCGCTCATGTTCTAGGAGTTTGCATGCCCTAAACCCTAAACCCTAATCATTAGAACCAGCCCTGGTAATATCATGGGTTTTATGAGGCTGTTATCAGCTTCTATAAGTGCGGTTAGGAGTTTAAGTGGCTTGACGATTTTGCTGGGGTGGTGCGGGGGGGGGGGGGCTTCGACACTCTACGCATATTAAAGAGCCCTAGGGAAGACTATTTCGACTTCTCCATGCCACCTAAGATAAACTAGGTAGGGCTTTGGGGCATTTTATATTTTTCCCTTATTGGGCTTAAGAGGATCTTATTTACTACTATTTTTGAAAGGCTTCAAAAGCCCCACCTAGTAAAGGTTGAGGATCCGGCTGAGTCCCACCACCTAAACCCAGGTTTGTGCCTGGGGCTTTGTCATAGTTGGGTAACATTTTACATTTTCATGGGTATTTAAACCCAATAAGGAATAAAAATGTACATTTTTTCCTATCCCAATCATGAACTAGTGGGGATGTCGGACTGACAGTTGAGGGTTTTGGTTTTGAAGCTCACAGACAAGCCGCTGATGCCTGCAAGACTGGCTCCAGGTTTCTGGTTGACATGGATATCCGGCATTCTTGCAAATGTGATTCCTTTTGAAACTGCTTCGTGACAACAGAACGGTACACCTTAAACTGCATTTCCCGAAACAGGGGATCTCACACTCGCATGGCGAGATACTTCCGATGGTCAAGACTGTGGTGAGAGGACGGAGCCAAAGAGTTTCACCCACAGGGGTTTTACGAGCCATGGGGTGCAAAGGCAGCCGCCACGCGCCTGAGGCACAGCCTCAGGGTTTGTAGGATTGAGTACAAGAGCCTATCCCACAACTGCTGTAGAAGCCTGAAAATTGTCGACATCCTTAGGGTTCCTTGATATAAATAGACGTAGGTGCACCCCAAAACCAGATCCCAATTATTAAAGGCCCCTAAATTAGGTTGTTGTTTAGGATGTACGAGTACTTAATCATACTGTTGATGGACAAAATCCTGCATGACCCTAAGGACCCTAAACTATGGGAATTATGGTAAATTCCTTATTATGGGTCATGCAGGATTTTGTCCATCAACCGTAGTTCATCGATTCTCTGTAAAGAGGTGATGATTCATCTCCCAGCTCTGAAGCATAAGCCGTAACGCCTGAAAGCTAAGTCAAAGTAGAGCAACCAAAGGTACCTTTAAAACGGGATATGACCCTTACAAATTGGTACATTTTACCGCGCTTAAGGTACCACCTTGTTCATAATCATCTGAATGCTAGAAGCATAACATGGACTCGTCAACTTCAAATCCTATTGAGCCGTAAACGGCAGAAATTGGAACATGATTGTCGCCATGCCCTTGCACCCGTGTTTCAAACTCCCCAATACCCCATCAAACCGTAAACCCAACAATTCCGAAGAGCGCAGAAAACCCCCACACCCTAAACTTCCTGGCTTGTGCAGCAGGTTTTCCGGGTTCACCGGGCTCCTGCAGCTAAGGGTTTAACAGGTTTGGTGGTTTCAAGAAGTGTATATTCAGGGCATTGCCCCTGAGTTTTTTTTTGCGGTTTGGTCCCGACGTGTGCAGGTGCTTGGCAGTTAAGGGATCTCTTAAGGGTTTATAAGGGCTCCTTTAAGGGATTGGTTTAGGGTTCAGGGGTTTAGGGTTCGGGTTTTCGAGTTTAGGGGATTTTAGGGATGTACGAGTTTGAGGGTTTAGGGTTTAGGGTTTAGGGGTTTAGGGTTTAGGGATTTGCGAGTTTGAGGGTGGATGGTTTAGGGTTTGCCAGTGTTGGGTTGAGGGCTTTACGGTGCGAGGGTCGGGGGTTTAGCATACGGAGCGGGTGGCTCTTTAAATGCGCAGAACTGCGGGCTTAAAAGATGGTTTGAGGTACCGAGGTGCCCCTGGTTCTTACGTTGGGTGTAGAGAGAATCGGCCAGTGTGTGCGCGACATTGTTACAAATGCCCCCCGGGGCCGCGTCCTCCGCCGGAAAGCCTGCAATTCATTGGAACTTTGGCTTCACTTTGGCATAGAAGGGCCTGAGTCCCGCCAGTACATGGGGAATCATTTTCCCTAAGGGTCCAAAGGACCCAATAATTAGGTACTTAGGTTTAGGATAGTGTTTATGTAGGTTACTATTTGGGAGAGTATATTGATAATTGGGTACTTGGACCCTGGGGGTTTTGGGCACATCTCAGAAGCTTTCCACTACATGGGGGAAGCATTTCGGCAGTGGTGTCTTGGTCATGGTCGCCCTGCAAATCACCAAACCCTTGTAACACCTCGTAGAAGCTTGAAAGGAACCATTAGGCTACAAATTCCCTAACCCTAAACCCTAAACCTTAGCCCCAAAGCAGGCATCACCTAAACCCGAAACACACACTAAACACAGAAGCCTAAGCTCTGAAAACCAAACCCTAAACCCCAAACCCTACAAACCCCACAAACCCTAAACCCCGAATCCTAAAACTTAAAGCCCAAACCCTAAGCCCCAAACCCCAAATCCTTAGCCCAAATCCTCAAGCCCTAAACCTGCATGTCCCCTGTTTTGGGGAGGCCCCAGATGCGGTTGGACCTGTGAGGCCTTGTGATATGCTTTTTTGGGAGGGGCAGGGCGGGGTTGGGTTTAGGGTTTAGGGCCTAGGGTTTAGGTTTTAGGGTCTGCGGTTCGGAGTGTAAGGTTTCTCAAGCTGTCGAGTGGTTTCTGAAAGGTTTTGCACGGGCTTTTTAGGGCTTACGAGCTGTTGGGGTTTTTAATTTCGGGCTAAACCCTAAACCCTAAACCCTGGATGGGGACCCGGCAAAGGCCAGCAGAAAGGCCAGCGGAGGGATCGCAATCACAAGGACGATGCTAACCTGACCTCGGGGTGTTCTTCAAGCGAAAGCGCCCTGCTTAAGGGATCACGGGACAAAGTAACTGGGGTTATAAGTAAGGTAACTACAGCTATAACTACTTATAACCCCAATGAAGGTACTTATAACCCTACTTACTAAGTCCCATGATCCTCCAGGTGCAGAAAGTAGCCAAAGCTGTGATCGTCCTTTCGAATTTGCAGGCAAAAACCATACAGTACTCTACCCTAAACCCTAAACCCTAAACCCTAAACCCTAAGCCGTGCCTGCCCGATGCAGAGACCGAGGGGATCCAAGAAAGCCGTAAAACTTCCGAAGGCGACTTTCAGGGCGTCGTGGCTGACAGGTGGGTTCAGCTTAGGGGGTTTAGGGTTTAGGGGTTTAGGGTTTTGGGTTTAGGGTTTAGGGTTTAGGGTTTAGGATAAGATCTTCATAGGCTTATGGTTTGGGGGGGGTTCAAGTTTTTAATTTTTGGGTTTACCACTGGGGCTTTTGGGCCTCCCTAAACCCACGAAGCCTGTGTGGGAGTGCAGGTTGCAGGTTTTAGACTGCATGGAACCTGCAACCCATCGGGGAATTTCCCGAAAATTAGGGGTACCTTATTTTGGGGGGCCTTCTAATAAGGATCCTACTACTTCGGGTACTATATTAGGGTCTCCTATTTTTGTCGGAAACTCTCGTGGAGTCTGCATCACGTTTAGGGTTTAGGCTTCGCGGGCGTCGAGGGTTCAAGGGTTCGGGGTTTGGTGACTTGCGGGTTGAGGGTCTAGGCATTTTCACTGCAGCTGTGGCTACTCCCATATGGGTGGTGGTCAAATTTAGGATCCCTTTTGGCTACCCTAAATATTAGGTGCCGTATTATACTAGGGACCCAAAAAGGGACCATAATTTTGACAACCACCCATATGTCAGTCCGAAGCCTAGAACCCGTCTCGTCACCTTGCTCTTGGATCTAGCTCCCTGGAGCGCCACCCTAAACCCTAGACCTTGAACCGTACATTGCATGTCTTTGGCATGTAATCGAGTCTTCGTTTCGCATTTAGGGGTTGGGGTGGTTTCTACAGCAGAGTGACTTTGGGTGGGGGTTCTCCTCATAGCGGTGACGTGCTCGTTTGCAGGGTTATCTTCGGAATTTGGGGTCAAAGGTTTCCAGCTTGGTTCCTTTTTGAGCTGTAGCTTCGAATTGAGCCCTAAACCCTTAATCCTAAACCCTGTCTAGGATAGGTCGGAATTTGTGCATGAGCCGCCAGGACGCTCCTGACGTCGCAGAGTCAGGACAGCGAGTTTTCGTGCCAGTCCTTTCACTGGGGGGTCGAGGGTTGAGGAGTTTAGCGTGGGGTTTGTAGTTTAGGGGTTGAGGTTTTAGGAGTGTAAAGCGGGATATTACCGGGCCAAGGATGATTCTGGACCACCGAATGCTAGCCTGTGTGTTGAGTCGGTTCCTGTTTAGGGTCTCGGGTTTAGGGTCTGCGATACCTCTTTCTAGTTTTTAATGTCTTGCATCTGTGGCCAGCTGCATCGTCGGAATCTTCAGCACGGCCTCCAGTCACGCCAAATGTCACTACACCAGAGCCTATGATTCTCCATTTCACGATCGCGGGCAATATACCTCAGCGTTCTCAGTCGTAGGCCGAATCCCGACTCCGACAGCATCCCACAACCCTAGAATCCAACCCAAAACCCTGCGACAGCCTGATAAAGCTCTTCACAAATCGCAACATGTTAGCCTGACAGCTGCAGGAAAAGCTCGGGTGTGCTGAAGCGGAGAAGGCGGTGGGAGTGCCCTAAACGCTAAATCTTGAACCCTGAACCCTAATCGTGCTTCAGAGTTCGTGTCGAAGCTGCTTCAGGGATTCGGGGTGTTGGGTTCAGGGTTTACAGTAGGGTTTAGGCTTCAGGATTTATGGCTTTTTGGTTTGGCTTACGGTATGCTTTGAACTGCCAAGCCCACCTGCAACTACCAAAACCTACTTCCTTGTAGGGCTTTCTGTAAATTCTATATTTTTAAAATTTTTTATAGTGAGAAGCTACAGACAAAGTAGGTTATGGTAGTTTATGGTAGGGTTCATAGTGAACCCCGGAAAGTTGGAACATAGACTTAGGATGATTCATGCTGGGATTCCCTATCTTCTACTGTGAAGAGCATGAGGCTAATGATGTTCCAACTCTCTGGCTTCTACTGTATCATAAGGACCCTTAGGGGGGTAGGGGGCCTTAATACCTATAATAAGGACTTAATCAGGAAGTATAGTGCCCTACCCCCCTCTCCCCTAACCCCCTAAGGGTCCCCATGAACTGTAGGCTTTAGGGATTCGCAGTGCCAGTTGTGTCTTACTCAGCTCTTTCGGGCGTAGGGCCGAGAGGGTTTAGCGTTTAGGGTTTAAGGGTTTAAGGGTTTAACGTTTTAGGGGTTTAGGGGTTTAGGGGGTTTAGGGTATAGGGTTTATTAGAGTTTAGGGTTTTAGGGGTTTAGGGGTTTAGGGGTTTAGGGGTTTAGGGGTTTAGGGTTTAGGGCCAAAGGTTTAAGGATTTCGGAGTTTCGGGCTGAGGGTGTAGGGTTTGGGGTGTAGGGCTTTGGGTTTAAGCTTAGGGAACCCCAAAACACCCAGCTCTGATCTTTGAAGCCGCCATGAAGCAACCTCAGAAACCTTGTCAACCGATGTAAAGTCGTATAGGGTTTAGGGTTTGGGGTTTAGTCAAAGACACAATACATGAACATCCACAGCATCCGAAGAGACCGGAAACAGCCCTAAGCCTGCTGTCACGAAGAGCTTTTTTTGTTTTTTATGGGCCGACCTTTAAACACAATCTAGGCATCTCTCTCCAAGAAACACCCTACACCGACACCTCAAAAGGCCATGGGACATGGGATTGAGGGTTCAATTTTCCAGCGTTCAGAATCCGGCGTCTAAGTTTTAAAAATGGTCGCTAACAGGACATAACAGTTCTTTACGGGCTTTGGGGTTTGGGGTTCAGGATTAAAAGGTTGCCTTTTGATCCGAGAACCGTAGGAGTTGGGAGCGAGGTCTGAAGCCTACACAGCAAGCTCATGCCGGATGGACAACCGAACCTCCCACAGACATCGCCGTCTCTACCGCATAAGCTGTAAGTCCTGGGCGCTACACTCTAAACCCTGAACCCATACATCTTTAGGCTCCATTGAGCACAGGCACTAGAAGCAGTGCTACGCCAGAGGCGACTCCAGCAACTTGGCCCACGGATCTTGCACCATACTTGGGCTTAGGGTTTGGGGTTTAGGATTTCGGATTTCGGGTTTATTTAGGGTTCAGGGTTCTCGCTTCGGGAATATTTAGGGTTCAGGGCTCTTTGTGTTTATGTTTTGGCTTTGAATGCTTTTCTGCAGCCTGAAAATACAAAGAACATGTCGTAGCGACAGAGAGAACACTTCCTTGCATTGCTAGAACTGATTTTCTATGCAGGTTTGAGGGTGTGGTTGTGTCATCGCTGCAGGTTTGAAGATTTCAGGCTGCAAATGTGGAGTCTAGGAGTTCAAGGTTTCGGATGGTTCAGGCGTCTGCAGCTTTAAGGACTTAGGAATCTGTGATTTGGTGCCGCTCCGCGCCTGGGGCATGGGCTTCAGGTCTCTACTTGAAGGGGCAGGGGACTTAGTAAGTAGGTCATAAGTAGAGTTATAAGTGCCCTAAATGGAGTTACCCCAATTATAACCCTACTTATAACCAACTTGCTAATTCCCCTGCCCCTTCAAGTATTGGTTGAGGTGGAAAACCCAGGAGACATTTTTACCAACACGAGTGACGCCTTCTGTTGACGACCCAGCGCCGATCCCTAATTTAACGAACTGCCCACAGCTCCTTCTCCACCAATCGAGATCCCGACATCCCAAACGCACAAAGCTTGACATGCAAAAATCAACAGTAGAACCTAAAACCCTTGAACCTTGCCTAAATCCTAAACCCTCGACCCTGAACGCTAAACCTTAAACTCCTCTAAACCCCAAACCTTCAACCCTAAGTCTTAAACCCTGAACCCTAAACCCTAAACCTTAAAACCTTGCTTAAATCCTAAACACCCCTAAACCCTAAACCCTAAACCCTAAACCCCAAACCCGACCATAAATCGAAGACCCCCGGGCTCAGGCTCTGGGTACTTCGGGCTGAGTTGGTCAGGACCTGGGCTAGGATTTTAGGGTTTAGGGTTTAGGGGTTTAGGGGTTTTTGGTTTAGGGTTTAGGGTTTAGGGTTTAGGGGTTAGGGGTTTAGGGGTTTAGGGTTTAGGGGTTGGGCCAAGTGTAGCGACGGTGGGCCCCAGGAGGGGCGGCGGGCGCAGATTTTGCGCGGAGTTCCTGAAATCGAGGTCTAGGTGCAGTTTTGTGAGGGTTTCCGCCCCTAAACCCTTAACCCTCAATAAGCATTGTGCTGACAGAGATTTGATACACCTCCTGGAGTCGAGCACCTCGCGGCTGTCTGGGAAAAGTGTAGCTGTAAACTGCAGAAAGAGAGAGAGAGAGAGAGAGAGAGAGAGAGAGAGGGAGAGAGAGAGAGAGAGCGTGCGGGAGAGAGAGAGAGAGGGAGAGAGCCAGAGAACCAAGGACTCAGGACCATAATCAGGAAAACGTCTTCAATGCTGCACATCCAATTATGGTAGCCCTTTTCAAGTTTGTTCCCAAGAAGGCCCCAGTTCTTCGAGTTTGTTTAGATTGTTAGGGGTTCAGAGTTTGAGCCCTAATTCGCCACTGCACAGCCCACTTCATGCAGACTACAGTGTCTGACCGACCCCTGAAGCCTAAACCAGAAATACCAAATTGCTTGGTTAAGGTTTTTGGGGTTTCGGGGTTACTATAGGGGCCTAAATAATTGCCTATACTTTTTTCAGGGTTCCTTATTATAATTATAGTATAATTGGTCCCAAAACCCAACTCTAATTATTAAAGCCCCTACATTGGGGTTTCTGGTTTAGGTTTCTTCACGCTCAGCGCCAGGAGCTTTGAAACCTTTGGGAAGATGGATCCTTTCGTCATCGTGGAGCATCTGCCCAAAGGCCTGGACTGTCTGAGCGCAAGATACCACGGTTAAGGGTTTAGGGGTGCCTACGTAAGACATGTTCCCTAACCTATATATAGAGGGATCCTAAACACAATGTAATCAGAGCCCATCCCCCTAAAGAAAGGTGTATCGGTGTATCCCTTAACCTATAGGATAAACCTTAGTACGATTTGTTCATGTTGTACTATCTTAGAAACCCTATGAAAACATCATCACATCCCAGTAAAACCTCTAAGAATCCGGCTAAAGCCCTGCTTAACAACGGTTTACGTTAAAATTCCGGTTGAAATAAGTTGAAAACCCGTATACATTCCTTTTAGGCACCTTGTAAAGAACCCTACTGAGAACATGGTTATTGCCGTGTTAAAGCCGGCAAGCAAAGGTATCCGACTGAAAGTACCACCTCAAACCCAACGGGGCGGATGCACCTGAGAGCGCTGTTGAAGGTTTCGGGTTTGGGTGGTGTACATGGGGTTTAGGGTTTGAGGTTTAGGGTTTGCGGGTTCAGGGTTTAGGGTTTCGGGCTAAGGGTTTAGGCAGAATTCGGTGCAGATCCTGAACCCAGCGTTCCGAAGCAGAAACCCTAAGCACTGGAGCCTGATCCCGAAGCCCTAAACCAACAAGCTCGAATCACAGGATATTCAGAGCCTAGATTTGAAACCTTGGACCCGAAACCCTCGGCGAAGTGGTTTGCTTCTGTTGAGAGGTTTATGCGGTTTTCAGTTTTTATATAGGTTAGCTTCAAACAACCTAAACCCCAAACCCTAAACCCTTCCCTGGTTCTTCCGCAGTAAAGCTCAGAGGCCTAGAGGCCCCGACGAGTATTGACTGTGTTGATTAGGGTTCCTTCATGTAACAATAGAACAATATACACCCAAAACCCTAGTCTCATACCCTAAAGGAGAAGTAGAAGTATTAGGGACAAATACTCGGAAATTATAAAGGCTTCTATACTAGACGCCACACTTAGAGGATCAATTGTTTCCGGGCTTAGAAATGATGCAACTCTGCTTACAATACGGTATCGCCCCAACACAATTACCTAGAGCTGATAAGCGCTAAACCCTATTCTCACCTCCCCCTGAACCTTCTAGCAGTGTGGGCATGTAGACCAGACAGATTTGTCGAAGGACGATCACCACAGATGGGCGAATCTACTATTGCTGATAAAGGACGATCACAACAGATGGGCGAATCTACTATTGCTGACAATTTCTCTCCTTTTCGGGATGAACTTTGCTGAACTCAGCCAGGTCTGCGACTATGTGAACAACATTACCAACCAGCGGAATGCACGTCAAGTCTTGCCACTCACACCTGTTGAGGCAGATTCATCACTTCCTTCAGATACGTCGTGGTGCCCACACGATTCTATTCCAACGTGGTGTAGATGCAAGACAGAGTGCAGCGACAGCGGAGAACGCTGGTGCGGTAACAAAGCGCAGCATGTGGGGACTGACGAGTGCAGGTGCGGGAAGTGCTTTATACGAAATAGATGGTTTGGAGAACCCCAAGCCTTAAGCCCTAAAATTATCGGAAGAGAGAGGCTTGATGCCCAAATCGTAAACTCGAAAAAAATCAAAATCTGAAGGAGGAGCCAACAATCTTTAGCATCAACCTATCCCCCGGCCCCACAACAAAACATGTCGCAACCCTTCGGAGGAGGCACAACGTGGGAGTTCGCACGCACGAGGCGGGTGAGAGAGGGGATGCGGGTTTCGGCCGAGGGGCTTTAATATAGGGGCCATTACTAGCTTTCCTCCTTGGGCTACTTGCTTTACCTAGACTATAATATACCCTACCCAAAACCCTATTCTAATACTCAGGCCCCTCCATTAGTTCTTGGGGTTTGAGGTTCAGGGCTGAGGGATGGAGTCTTCAGCATTCAGGATCCCGGAATGCCCGGTCATCGTTTAGGGTTTAGGTTGAGGGTTGAGGGTGTAGGGTTTAGGGTTAACGGGCCAAGGTTGAGTGTCTAGGGTTTGAGATCTCTTAAATGGTTTAGGGTTTAGGGTTAAATCCAACTTGTCTACTTTGACAGCGAATTCAGGGCCCCTCGGTATAGGAACTCACATGAAGTCTGAGCTACGGGTCATGACGGTTGCTATTGCCACTACAACGCCATGCCCCCATGAAATGTCCGAAACCTTCAACACAATTCGCCTAAACGGAAACCTTTGCCTTAAGTCCCTGAGCCCACCTCCCCACACCCCTGACCCTAAACCTCCAAGGATTCAGAAACCCCAGGCCCCAAGTACCTTGAGATGCAAGGCGCATACAAGAAGTTTTTCTGCACGATTGCTTCACATATCAGACCTTTCGGTCCCCGTCTGTTTTGGAGCTGTGGCTTCCGCCGATGGGAGGTCAACTGAGTGGAGGAGAGAATTTACTCCATCTCTGGAAACCGATATTCAATCTCCGGGTGCGAGGCCCCCTTCGCCAATTCTTCGTTCTCCGAATTTCAATCCACCCTCCCAGTGACCGGCTTCACCTCCTCAGGAGGCTTCGAGTGTGGACCCGACCGATGTTCTTGTGCTGGAGGCGGAGAGCGCTCAGGGAGGCGCCTTCTCAGACGAAGCCTGGGGAACATGGCAGCCGCAAGCAGCGGCCGAGCAGCCGAAAGCATCTTCAGCTCAAGCCTCGGCTATTCAACATTTGCAAGAATCCCGTGGGCTCAGTACAGTGTTGCGGTATACACCCTTTCTTCATCCTTGCCATTCAGAGGTCGGAATGCCATGTGGAGGTCGCAATGCTTAATAGCATAACCCCCTTTAGCCGGACTTTAGCCGCTACAGAATTATACGTAGTTACCCCATACTCTGAGTTTCAAGGCTCCTGGCTCCAAACTCAAAATCCCTTGTAGGACCCCTGTACAGAACCCCTATAAAGACTCGGTATAACCCTGTTTTAAGCTGTGAGGCTGTCCCTAGGCCCTAAGTATTTCCATTATTCGGAAGGACAGACTGGGGTGGCCACATGGCACCGACCTTCAACCATCTCTGCAGAAGCATAGAGGCTCACGCATCTGGCTTCGGGTTCAGGGTTTAGGGTTTATTTGTTCGCGGTTTGGGGTTTCGGGTTTTGGGGTTTAGGGAGTTTAGGGTTTGGGATTTGGGGTTGAGGTTTGGGTTCAGTGGTTTAAAAGTTCAGGATTGTTGTTTAGTTGGCCAGCTGGTAGCATTCGTTCTTATTCACAGCGGGCTATTGAGGCTGGTTATCAGCTTCTATAAGGGCGGTTAGGAGTTTAAGTGGCTTGACGATTTTGCTGGAGTGGGAAGGGGGTGCTTCGACACTCTACGCATATTAAAGAGCCCTAGGGAGACTATTTCGACTTATCTATGCCACCTGAGATAAACTAGGTAGGGCTTTGGGACATGTTATATTTTCCCTTATTGGGCTTAAGAGGATCTTATTTACTAATATTTTTCAAAAGCTTTAAAAGCACCGGAGAAAGGCTTGTTGCAGGAGTCTCTCGAGTTCGAAAGGGGTGCTTATATGGGTAGTTGTAACAATTATGGTCCCTTCTTGGGTACCCTAAATAATAGGTGCCGTATTATACTAGGGACCCAAAAAGGGACCATAATTTTCACAACCACCCATATGGTTTTGAGAGGCTGTTACAGGGCTGAGCCTTTGTTTACAGGGTTGAGTTGTTTTGGGCAGTCGCATGTTTTGGACATTTAGCTAACAGAAAGGAAAGACGAGCGAACTTCAAAGGCCGCATAGAAGTTCACATTTTGCAATCTGAACCCTGGGCAGGTATTGGGCTTTAGATTCTGTAGATGGCTTAAGGGTTTCAGGGTGTAGGGTTTTGGGCTGGTTAGGGTTTCGAAGATTCAGTTTACTTGTCGTGGTTCGAAGTTCAGGGTTTAAGCTACGAGCTACATATCTTGATCAGAGTGAAGGGAAGGTTTAGGGTTTAGGGTTTAGGGAACTAGTGGTGTGCCAACAAGGACCTTCAAACTCCCCTTGTCTCAACCAGGTCGGCTCTTGCTGTGGAACTTGTTTTTCTGCCTCGTTGGTAAGCCTTGCGAAAACGTCTGGAGTCTTGTAAAGCCTGCCGAACACCTTGCGCTAGTGATACTGCTGCGAATCAAACTACTACTCCTCCTGCTCCCCTTTTCCTCCTCCTGCTCCTGCTGCTGCTGCTGCTGCGGCTTCATCAGCGTTTGCGCCTGCACCGGCGGCTTCATCAGCGTTTGCGCCTGCACCGGCGAAACTCACACCTGCTATTCCTGCCTGCAATGGAGGAACAGCCTGCGTTGGAACTTTGGCTGTCATCATTTCGCGGCTTCCAACCAATAGGCATTTGCAAAGAATTTGAACACAGTCCCTAAACCCTAAACCCCCCGGAACCATCTCGTTTCGTGCAGGTTGATGCAGACGATGCAGCCTGCACGCATTGGAAGGTTTAAGGTCTACTTGGAGGATCATGGGACTTAGTAAGTAGGGTTCTAAGTACCTTAATTGGGGTTATATGTAATTATAACTGTAGTTACCTTACTTATAACCCCAATTACTAAGTCCCATGATCCTNTACTTGGAGGATCATGGGACTTAGTAAGTAGGGTTCTAAGTACCTTAATTGGGGTTATATGTAATTATAACTGTAGTTACCTTACTTATAACCCCAATTACTAAGTCCCATGATCCTTTAAGTAGGGTTCAAGATTGAGGTTTAGGGCGTGGGCTTCAGGGTTAAGGGTTCTCAGGCTGCAGAAGAAAGAAAGGACGTCACCTGTTCAAGGGCTCTTTTGGATGAGCAGGTGTAGTAGTAACCCTACCTTAGCCTAGCAAGACCTACCGTAGGGTCCCTATAAAAGCCATATTAGGATTTATAATAAGAACCTACAAACCGACCCAAAACCCGAAAGCCCTAGCAGCCACCTCAAATCGACCCAGCACCCTAAACCCTAAAACCCCCAGTAATCGGACCCGAAGTAGGTTCCGTCAGTATCCCTCCAAACTTCACATTTTACTGCTTCCTTTTGAATACCCTAAACCCTAAACCCTAAACCCTAAAAGGGACTCCCGTCCTAAACCCCGAAACCGTTACAGAACGTTTTGAATGCTCATGGAACCGTTTTGGCATCCTTGCAGAACAGCGGCAGAACCTTCAAACTCCACAGCCCCGGTTTAGGGTTTAGGGTAAACTATACACCTTAAGCCCTCAAACCTTCAAGCGCTCCAGACGGGACCCTTACAGTGAAAGTTCTTCAAAACGTAAAACAGCCATTGAAAGCCACACTTTGCCAACCCCAAACCCCTAAAGCCGTAAACCCTAAACTTTAATTCCCTAAGCCCTAAACCCTAAACCCCTTAATTCCACCAAACCCCAAGCACCAAGCCCTAGTTTTCTCAAGAACTGAGGTCATCCGCTTCCGGCTGCTGGAGAAGAACTTCGGCGACCTTCGAGCTCCTACTTTCTGCCGGAGTCCTGAAGAGCTCCGTTTTAACTACCCAGAGGGTCCATATACACTACTTATGGAGTTAGGCACCAAAAAAACCATCCCTATTTTGGTTTTGGGGACCTAATTCCATAATGGTAGTGTATGTGGGACCCTCTCGGCCAGGTATAGCAAAACTGTTATGAGGATGAATTTGTTTGTAATATCGTTTATGACCACTGTAGTTAGTAGTTTTATTTCGTTGTTGTTAATAGACTTAGTTTGTTGTTCTTGTTCGCGTCATTCGGGTTTGGGGTTGAAAAGGGTGGCGTTCAGGGGGCATTCTTTTTGAAACTAAATGTTTGAACCGTAAGAGTTTTAAATGCTTGAACCATAAGGTTTAACACTATAGTCTTTATGTTTCGGCATTCAGGGTGTTTTGTGTCGTCGAGAGAATCAAAGTATGTCTTTAGGCTTAGGGACATTGTGCCATACAGATATCGTGGGATTGGGATGTTCAAACCCTGAAGACACAAAAATGCTTCTTCGGGGATTCAGGGTCCGACATGTATGGGATTCCATGCGACATGGTTTTCTGCGGACCAGCTTCGGGATTCTTTGCATAGCACAGTATGGGTTGTGGCCTGGTGCTGTATGAATATAGTACGGTCCCGATCACCGTCCAGCATGTCCCGCGCTTGCAAGAATCCGCGTGTGTGAAGTGTTTACCTCACCTATTACCAGCAGAGCCCAGAAACATGCTTCAAGTCCAACTTTCGATCTGCAAAGTTTAGGCTTCCAGGTATGGGGCAGAGCTTTGGGATGTTCGTACACGCGTTTATTGAAACCTCTGCCCATCTTGAGGTAGTCCCTCTCCCAAGGGTCGTTGCTACATGGAAGATCTTACATCATGGCTTAGATGATAGCAACCATTTCTGGCAAATATCTTTGAGCTTTAGATGGAATTTGGGGTTTAGGGGTTTAAGGTTTAGAGTTTAGTATGTGTTACTGTTCTTCTTGGTATCATCATTGTTGATGCTTGTATCCTGCATGGGCTTTGGGTAGGGCAGTGTTCGCTTGCCTGATTTTCTTGTGCGAGCGATGGCGCTGGCATTTTCGGCGCCCTTTCAGCCGCAGATCGCAGAGTCGACGCCGCCGGCACACAGGCTTGGTTTGTGTTTTCAGTGATTTTTCATTGAACCTCGTAGCAACCCTGAACATCAAGGACAATCCGTCAACCCTAAAACGGTTCGAGTTTGGCACAGCAGACGCCACAAGCCTGAGCCTGATGTAGTTGTCCGTTTCCGCCCTCTCAAGCCCAAAACCCGCAGCATCAGACACCAAGAAGCTAAAGCACTCCCCAAGCATCAGCAAAGATTTCCCAAGCCAAACGGCATTAGACTCTAAAGGCTTAAACCCCTAGGCACTCTACCCCCGATTAAATCTCATAAACCTCTTAAATCCCGTGAAACACTCATAAATCCAGACCTCCACAAACCCACACTCAAGCCACCACAGGAGGGGAGACAGAAGCCTAAACCCTTAGCCTAAGCCCGAAACCGTGAAATGTAAACCCTAAACAGTTACCTTGCCCTCAACCTTGAACCCTGAACCCTTGAAGCCCAGAGCCCGAAAAGCTTCTCCGAAAAGGAAAGTCAAGACTGGTCGTTGCAAGGATCCCACATGAGGGTTCTGGGCTTGGGGTCTCATAAACAGAGCTCAATAAATGCATGAAGATCTAAGCCAGCTAGGTCCGGTTTCCTCATGGAACTTAAGAAGCATCAAAAAATAGCAAAGCGCTAAAACCCCAGACCCTAAGGCGTAACAATGTAACCCTGAAACCCTCAAACTGACAAACCCTGCAACAGATTTCGTTCGAGCAAACAAAACCCTACAGAACCCCAAACCCTATAAGGCCCTAATAAGACTCTCCTCACCCTAAACCCTAAATCCTAAACCCTAAATCCTAAACCCTAAACCCCTAAACCCCTAAACCCTAAACCCCTAAACCCTAAATCCTAAATCCTAAATCCTAAACCCTAAACCCTAAATCCTAAACCCTAAACCCTAAACCCTAAATCCTAAATCCTAAACCCTAAATCCTAAATCCTAAACCATAATAAGACCTACAGAACCCGAGCCAGGACTCCTCCTGTCCCGCGTGCCTCCAGCGATGGCCGGGGGCTGCCACTGGCGGCCCGGGTCCTTAGAGGGCTCTGTTTAGGGGTTTAGGGTTTAGGGGTTTAGGGGTTTAGGGGTTTAGGGGTTTAGGGTTGTTTTTTTTTTTCAGCCGGCTTTGGGGGTTTAAAACTCCAGAGAACACCCAAGCCCTGAAACCTTTACCCTTAAGCCCTAAACAAACCTGAACCCTAAACCACAAAAAGCGAAGACACCCGGAGGTTTGGTTCAGGATCAAGGGGATAACTTAAAAGACCTTCCTTGATTGAGGGTCTTGGCGGTTTAGGGTTTAGGGGTTTAGGGTTTAGGGTTTAGGGTTGGGAGTCTGAGACGGGTTCGGGATTGGGGTCTCGGGTTTAGGACAAGGACTGTGAGGTCTAGGGTTGAGGGCTTAGGGCATACAGTGCACGGTCTACCTGCGGCGTAGGTGGGTTTATGTTTTTAAGGAATTGACACAGAGGGTTCAGGAGGAATTTATGGCTACAGGATTTGCGGATTCGGGATCATGGCACTACAGTGAAACAGAGAAAACTAAACGAACATGGATGAGGGATGATTCATGTTCGGTGATCTTGAAGAATTATCTCACATGTCATCAAGAACTGCCCTCATCCCGTGCTGCTCTTGCTCATATGGGGGATCGGGCCGGACGGGCACGCTCAAAATGGTCCGACCCTCGGCACAGCAGTGCAGCGAGACCAGGAAAGAAGTATTCTGCATGGACAAGGCCTGGAAGCCTCCTCGTGCTTTTGAGCACGGCGTTCCGGCCGGCAACCTACGAGTTTGTGAGACATTTCTGGGCGAAGGTGGCCGCATTCAATTTATGTGTCGATCGCAGGCACTGTGGGTGCCAAGGGCCCATCCCCTAGGGATCTGAGGAGAATAATGCTCCAACATTATAACTATAGTAGAATAAACCCCTAAACCCTAAACCCTAAACCCCTATGCCCCAAACCCTACTCCAATTACTAAAGCCCCTGCGTTAAGGTCGTTGGGCTCCTTGGCTTGAGGTTCAGGCGGAAGGTTCTTTGCTTTCGCAACCCCCGTGCTACCCGAAATACACAAGCAGCAAGGAATGACCAAACCCTTAACCCGTAACCCAAAACCTGAAACCCTCAACTCTTAACCCTAAACCCTAATCCCCCCTCGTAACAAAAGCTGAGCCCCAAGCTTACTTTGAGTCGTCTTGAACTCCTGAACCCCTACTTCAAGGGTTGCAGACGTTAAAGACCTTAAAGTTCTTAGCTTCCGTAAATCCGAAACCCGAAAAGACCTAAGGTTTGGGTTTTGGGGTTGACGCTTTAAGCTTTCTGGTTTGGGGTTTACGGTTTGTGGTTTGGGGCTTAGGGTTTACGGTTCAGGGATACCCGAAAAGCCAAATCCTAGGACCTAAGGTTTGGGTTTTGGTGTTGAGGCTTTAAAGTTTCGGGTTTAGGGTTGGCGATTTGTGATTTGGGGCTTACTGTAGGGGCCTTAATGATTAGAATAGGGTTTTGGGGGTTCCCCATCATAGTAACAGTATAATATACCCCAAACCCAACTCTAATTATTAAAGCCCCTACATTATAGTACCCTTATAGATCCCTTATAGTAGCCCTCATAGACCCCTTTAAAGGAACCCTATTCTAATTATTAAGGCCCCTACAGGATCTCTTGGGCCACGTTTCTGCCCCACTACTTAAAGGATCATTGAATCATGGGACTTAATAAGTGGAGTTGTAAGTACCTTAATTGGGGTCATAAGTAATTATAACTGTAGTTACCTTGCTTATAACCCAATTACAAAGTCGCATGATCCTTTATGAACCCTCCTTAGATCTCTTAAAGGGAAGTCCCATGATCCTTTAAGTAGGCGAGTTCCATGGTCGTCGCCGCAGCGGCCGTGGCCAGGCGCAAACGCACCTCGCGGCAGGCCGGGGTGGACAAGAATATGAAACTCCCACTTCGGCGGTTAAGGGGTTCGGGGCATTGGGTTTTGGGTGTAGGTATTGCGAAAATTCGGGTCAGTTTTAGGATGTTTCGGGTTGCATAAAGGGTCAGGGGACGGAGCAAGGAGTTTACCAGTGTCATTCTGACCCGAAAACGCTTATAAGACCCTAAGCCCTAAAACGAACCCACAACCTGAAACGCCAACTCACACCCCCCGCTCTCTGACAACGTGCTGCTCATGTCGCCCTACGCAGGACTATGCGTAGTGGGACGGAAGGTTTAAACCAGCAGCGCACCGTTCCCGTTCCCCTGACTCCTAAAGTCCTAAATCTCAAGCCCCCCACCCCTGAGTCCCACGACTCCACAAGCATACCCCAAAACCCTGCAAAGCCCAAAAACACGTGTCTCACCCTGCTAATGTCCGAAACCTCTAAGCTTCTAAGCGACACGTTCTGAACCTTTACTCGAACCAACCCATAAACCCTAATCATCGAGAATAAGCCTCTCAACGGGCACCTTAATAAAACCGTAAGCTCCGAATACACTCTACACTCGTAGCCCCCAAATTCCAAAACCCCGCATCCGCGATTATTTCCCTGGTGTACACATGAGTATATATATATACAAGACACGTGTGTGCAATTTCTGTAGGTTGTTATATACATATATATATATATCTGTCTATCTACCTATATATATATACATATGCATGCATCTATGTACATGTATGTACAAGCACGGGAACACCAAGCAGGAACTGAAAGCATGTGTACCGCACTATGCGGGTCTCTATCGAAACTTTGAAGCTAAACCCTAAACCCTAAAACCCTAAACTTCCCGAAGTGTCAGGCCCTGAAGGAGAAAGATCAACCGATGTTATCGGGCATCAAGGGACCTGTGAACCTTGCAACTTGCCGGTTATTTAGAACAGGGTTCCTTTAAAGGGTTCCCTAGAAGGATTACTATAAGGGGTACTATGGGGGTTTAGTATAGGCGCCTTAATAAATACCTATACTATTTTGGGCGTTCCTTGTTACAATGACAGTATACTGGGCCCCAAAACCCTATTCTAATCGTTAATGCCCCTACATTATTTCATCATGAGTTCTCCGGGTCTGTGAGACGTCGAACAAGCGCTTAAATTCATGTCTATGAGGTTTCTGTAGGGTTCCTCTCAGGGTTTCCTACACAGGATCTTAGGGGAAGAAGGGTTTAGGGCGGTCGTAGTAGTAGTAGTAGTAGTAGTAGTAGTAGTTAATAATAATAAGTAGTAGTAGTAGTAGTAGTTAATAATAAGGGTCTTCAATCTTCTGTTTGAGTTTTGAAAGCGCCTACATGTTAGCGGGGGCTGCAGGTGCGGTGGGGGTTGACAGCCGGTGACGGGGGGGGGGGNTGACTTTGTGTGTTAAGATTGTGCACGCTTTCTGTTGTTGGGGGGGTGTATGTGGGGGGGGGGGTTGCCGCCGGTGGGGGGGGGGGGGGGGTTTAGGGCTTACGGACAACAGGCTTGTCTTAACCTTTGAATGTCTTGCATCGAGGATTCTTTGGGGGCCGTGGCTGCGGCTATTCAAGTGTGTTTGCTTTATGCTTTTTGTTCAGGTCGGGTTCCAGAGTTTGTGATCACGGGTCCTTGCTCCACTCCCTAGACTCAAACTCCGAAAAGACTCAAGAAAAGCCTTAAAACCCCAAGCCCCGTACATTCCACAGCCCCAGACTCTAGTAAACCCTGAACCATGTTCTTCCAAAGCGCTGGACCCTCAACCCGAGCCCTGGCCCTTAAAAACCTTGAGCCATACATAGGGTTTAGGGTTTAGCGTTTAGGGTTTAGGGTTTGGGTTTATCCTAAAGCCCTAAACCCTTGCAGACAAGCTTCTTAACACACCCTACCAAACCCCTTAACACTCAATCCAAAGGGCTTTCCCAAAGCACCAGCTTGTAGAATCCTTTACTAGGTTCCTGAGTAGTACCCTTTTGCCCTTTTTGGTTTAGAGTCCCCTTATTAAAACTGAATATTAGGAAAAAGGGTACCCTTATTATAAAGGGGTCACTCAGGAACCTAGTTTATATAACCTCCAAAAAACAGTTTTCAACCCCTACCCCTCTACAAACAGAAGCCCCTTCACAAAGGTGAAGGACGGTGAAGTCGAAGGACTACCCTGGTGGTGGGAGGCTGGTCCCCTTCATCAAAGGGATTTTGTTAAGGGTTGTCTCAGGGTGTCCGGGCTTGCGGTTTAAGGGTTGAGGGGTTTGCGTTGAAAGGGTTCTTGGGATTTGGGGTTTAAGGGTTTAAGGTTCGAGGGTTACGGGTTTGGGCGTTCGGCGGTTTGGGCTCTTCGAGACCTTTCGAAATCCCTCCGACGGTTTGCATTCCGCACGACATTTAAAGCCCTAAGCTCAGTACCCAAGCCTAAACCCTCAAGCTTTGTGAGGTGGTCTGCTTCATCTAAGGGTTTGGAGGTTTAGGGCTTGGCATTTAGGGCTTAGAGTTTAGGGTTAGGGAACTATATTTTTGCTACCAGTTGCTTCTATCCCCCTGAAGGTATGCCCCTTTGCAGCAATCTTGTTGGCAATGGCTTTCATATCGGCTCATAGTTCCGTACTACGGCCCCTTTCCCCAGGCCCCAGGCCCTAAAGCCCTGTAGAGCCATGATAGAAGCCCTGTAGAACCTTTTCAAAGGTCCCGCGCGGCCTCAACGGCCTCTCAATTCGTAGCACGTGAGGCCTTCTGGGCACTTCCCTTCACGGAGCGCGGAAAGAAAGGCCGCGGGGGGTTTCAGAGTTGAAGCAGGGTTTAGGGGTTAGTGTGGCGGCTTTAGGGTTTACTTGGGTTCCCAAGCTTTATTCGGTTTCCACAGCTTTCGGTTCCTTTGTTTCGCTTTGTCAGGGCATTGAGACTTCAGCATCCCTTAATCTGGGTTCCGGAGTACCATACTTTAGCACTTTTTTGGCGACCTGTTCGTTAAAGGAGCCATCATGAAATACGAGTTTATACTTTTTTCTCTCTGGTTACTTCAAAGCCCAGTAATGAAGCTAATAGCTTATAAAAAACCTTCAAACATCGAGGGATCAACAGTAACAAGCATCAGTTAATAGTAACTGGATAGATGAAGAGGAATCCAAGGGCTCTTCCTTGCAGCTCTTGTGTTTGGCTCGGGGTTTGTTAGGGTTTTGGGGTCTTGAGGTAGGTGTTCGAGGTTTGGGAGGTTTGGGGCTTTTCGAAAGCCCGCAGGTCTTGTGGAGAGGCTCTGCAAGAGAGAGTGCGAACCCAATTCGGTTTCACGGTGTCGTAAACCGTGATTTCCGAAGCACTAAACCTCTAAACCCGAAAGCCCGTAAATGCACCCCTAAACCATATCGCCTAAGCACTAAGCCCCTAAACCCTAGAGCTTTAAACCCTAAGCCCCAAGACCCTAAACTTAGAACCTAAACCGCCAGAGACCCACCTTTTGAAGGAACTACATATTTATATAGAAACCATAATAAGGAACATAAAGCGGCATGTCTTTTGTGCTACAGGTAGGCCCTAGGACCCCTTCAAAGCGAAGCTCGGGGAGGCGAGCCGCTCTGCTTGGGGGACACCATGCACGTCTTTCGGACGACGCTGGGCCAGGTTTCGGCTTTTAGGGTTTAGGGTTTATAAGGGTTTAGGGTTTAGGGTTTATAAGGTTTAGGGTTTGTAAGGTTTGGGGTTTATAAGGTTTAGGGTTTAGGGTTTATAAGGTTTAGGGTTCATAAGGTTCGCTTCCTTTCGAAGTTTAACGGATCGAAAAATACTAGGTTCCCTAATAGAACTAGGGAAAAGGTACCCTTACCCCAAGGGTCCAAGTACATAATAGTCATATACTCTCCAAAATCCTAACCTACATAACTACTATCCTAAAACCGAGTACCTAATTATTGGATCCTTTGGACCCTTGGGGTTATGATTAAAGGGGCTAATGGGGAACCTGGAATAAGGGTTCCTGGAAGGGCTCCTAGGGGCTCCTATAACCCTAAACCCTAAACCCCTAAACCCTAAACCCCTAAACCCTAAACCCTAAACCCCTAAACCCTAAACCCTAAACCCTAAACCACCGTTTCCTTTAAGGGTTTCTGTACATAAAGGATCATGGGACTTAGTAATTCGGGGTTTTAAGTAAGGTAACTACAGTTATAGCTGCTTATAACCCCCATTGAGGTACTTATAAGTCTACATACTAAGTCCCATGATCCTCCAAGTAGGGGGGTTCCTATAACGGCCCTCTTAAGGGTTTCTAGAGGGGTTCCTCTGGGCGGGTGCGCATCTGAAGTTCCAACGTCCAGATTTTTAGGGCGAGTTTTGGCCTTCAGAGCCCTGCACCCAGGACCCGAAAGGATTTCTGACTTCACCCTAAGCTCTAAACCTAAACCTAAGCAGGAGGAAAAGGATGTTCAAAAAACACCTAAACCTTTAACCTAAACCCTAAATTGTAGGGTTTGGGTTTCGTTGCTCTTTGGGTTCACGTGTTCAGGGTTTAGATGTCCTGTAAGACCCGGCGAGACCACAGAGGGACACTTTGAACCCTGAAGCCTAAATTCTAAACCCAGGCCCAAATCCTGAAGCCTGAGTCCCGAAGCCTTTGAAGCCTGCAAGGAACATCGAGCAAATCTTTGGTGGCGAGCCGTCTTACGATGGCAACTTCCCTGCAGTATGGACAGGAGCTGTTCTGGGTCGTTTGGAGTTTTTTTTTGCAAACCTGTTTTTCAAGTTGGTTTTTTCTGATATAAAACCGTTTGTTTCGAAGGTTTGTTTTAGTGGTTTCTTCTTGAAGTGGAGCACACTCCGACGCCAGAGGCGAAGGTGCAGGAATATCAGGTGTAGAGCTCTACGGGTTCCTCGGAATGC
Organism: Symbiodinium sp. clade A Y106; assembly: GCA_003297005.1. Taxonomy (NCBI): domain Eukaryota; class Dinophyceae; order Suessiales; family Symbiodiniaceae; genus Symbiodinium; species Symbiodinium sp. clade A. Next base: position 348,616 of record BGNK01000006.1, on the reverse strand, counting down.
TGGACCCTTCCCTAATATCCCAAGTTGCACAGTCCGGGCGCACACCGCAAACAACGCAATAGACCTTTTGGGTTTCGGCCGAGCTTTGGAAGTCTGCTGGGCTGTCAGTACTGCGTAGCACTATTGTTGTCAGTTTTAAGTACTAATATGTCTCAGACAGCTGGTGTTATAATGAACCAAAGCTCTTGTTAGGTTAAGGGCTCAGCCTTTATTGCTTGAGGTTTGGCTGTCGGGTTTCACATTTTGACAGCTTACGATCTACGGTTTTGGGTTCGCGGTGGGTGCGCCAGAGGAAATTCTGAGTTGCGTTAACACACTGACGGCCACAAGACATCTCAGAAGGACGAGAAGCCGAGAAACCCTTCAGGAATCTACGGCGAGTGAAGAAGGAAGGAAGTCACCTAAAACCCTACAACCCCAAACCCTAATCGCTAAAACCTTAAAACCCTAAAACCTTAAATGGCCACGCAATGGACATCGACACTTGAAGCCCCAGACCCCCCACGCCAGGGACCTTGAAACCGCAACCCCAAGCCCAAATCGCCCTGAACCTCTAAACTCATAAATGCTAAACCTCGGGGTGGTTTCTTAGTTTTGGTCGTTACAAATCCTACGAAGCCGCGAAGCCCCCATAAGATCCAACGAAGCCCGAGAGGGCTGGCCCATCCGCATGGACTTGGAAAAATCCGCAACATAGGCGCGTTAATAATTTCAACAGGGTTTCATGGTATACCACCTTACAACTCATTACAACTAAGACAATGCCAAAACAGTATGGATAGTTATTGAGGTCCCTATATTACTCATACGACGGTGCTGCACACTTTGTCGGAGGTCCGAGTACTTGGCGGGCTTGCTGCCTGCTGCCCACCGGATCATGCTAATTACAGCGAACCTCCTCAAGTGTTGGCACCCTGAGACTCCAGTATCTCTTAATTGAGGAATGTTCCTTAAATTTAAATCATATTAGGGATCCTACTATAATTCCGGATATGTTCTAAGGGATACTGGATCCTACTATGATTTAAAGAATACTCCGTAACTTAGGAGTATTGGAGTCTCTAGGCAGTCCATCGGATTTTGCGATGACTTGCCGTGCATGCTGCAGTTCGATTGAACGGGGCCACAACTGGCAGGTTTCCGGGAAGCCACTATGGGGGCCTTAATATTACCTATGCTATTTTGGGGGGCTCCTTATTTTAAATTACAGCATAATGGAGCCCAAAACCCTATTCGAAGTATTAAGGTCCCTAAATTACCAGGATCCTTTGGGAGGAGCGCTTGAAGGCCGATTTGTAGAGCTGCCCATGAACTTTCTGCCCTAAACCCCACGTTATTCCCAAACCCTAAAGCCTTCGACGAACGAACGGTTTAGTGTTTAGGGTTTAGGGTTCCTAAACCCCAAACCCCAAAACCCTAAAGGCCCTAAAGCCCTGCAACCCTAGATGCTCGAAGCCATCAAACCATAAACCCTCAAACCCCAAGACCCAGCTCGTCTCGGAGCTTCATAGAGTTTTGAAGAATGCTTGTAGAATCCCTGTAGAATTAAAGAGTTTCGAGTCGAACCATTGCCGAGAACCCATACAGAATTCTAAAGACATCCCATTCCGGAAACTCCGAGGTGCGCCGCTTGCAACTGGAGACCTCGCAAGCGCGGGGCTAACGGACGGTACCATGCAGCTTGGTCAGTACAAGGGGGTCTCTATGCTGGGTTCTCCGTTGGAGTCATTTAATTAAACGCAGGGGGTTTCAAACATGATTATGTTTATTTCGGGCTTAGCAAGAGGGTTGTGCAAACAGTGCATGACCATGCCAGAAGCATGCCATCGGAACCAGAAAGTCACGACCACCGTCACATGCAAACGGGCCTGAATTGCTTGCGAAAAATCAAGCAAAAGGGTGCATGTATTGTGATTTGCCAATCTCCGCAGCGTGCGGACAGCAATCAGGTCTCTTCCCACTGAATGCAAGAACCCCAGAGTGTTGCCATGCTATTTGAGGAAGAGCACCAAATCCCCATCCTGAACCGTGAAGCCCTAAGGCCCTACACCCTATATCCTAACCCCTAAAACCTAAACCCCTGAACCCTAAACCCCTACACCCTAACGGCTAAACCAAGGTATTTGGGCCTGCAGAAGTATCAGGAAAACTTCGGCGACGTGTACAAACTCTGTTTCGGACCAAAGAGCGGCCCGGGTCAGTTCCAGACACCCAAGCACGACTTTTCAGGTTGTTAAAATAGGGGCGTCAATAATTAGAATAGGGTTCCTTTAAAGGGGTCTATAAGGGCTACTATAAGGGATCTACAAGGGTACCATAATATAGGGGCCGTCATAAATAGAATAGGGTTTTGGGGGAAAATACAATAGTTATACTAAGGGACCCCCAAAACCCTATTCTAATTCCTTAGTATAACTATTGTATTTTCCCCCAAAGCCCTATTCTATTTATTTCTGCCCCTCTATTATGGGGTCTTCGCCGGAGACTTTGCAAGCTCGCAGCGTCGAAACTCCTCGAGGGCCTTGTAAGGGTTCAGGGCTTAGGGTTTAGGGTAACCGGATCAGGGTTCAGGGGTTTAGGGTTTAGGGTTTAGGGGTTTAGGGTTTAGGCTTTAGGGTTTAGGGGTTTAGGGTTTAGGGTTTAGGGTTTAGGGGTTTAGGGTTTTTAGGGTTTAGGGTAACCGGATCACTGTGTTGGTCGACATGGCTGCTAGCACTACTGAATTACTAGTGGCGCGAAGCCTTAAACCCTAAACCCCAAACGCCGAAGCCCCGCAAACACCAAACCGTCAAACCTGAAGCCGGGTTTAGGGTTTAGGGTTTCGTGAACACCAAACCCGGGGAGCCATTTTCTCTGAGACCTTGACGCACCTCAAAACCGTGAAGTCTTCAACACATAAATTATAAAAAATATTTAATTTGATCCCATAAACCTTTAGCTCTGATCTCAAGGCTTCATGGTGGTTTCTGATCCGCAGATTCTCAAGCACATGCTGCGCACCCCGGGCATAAATTCAGGCTTGAGTGGTTTGATTTTCTTGGTATAGAGTTCAGGGTTCAGGGTTTAGAGTTTGGAATTGTTTTCGTTTAGGATTTCGAGTTTGCCGTGGAATATCGTGCAGGCGAAATGAAAGTATCTTGCGACGGAGTGCATTCGAGTGCAGGGTGCTATACTTGGAGGATCATGGGACTTAGTAAGTAGGGAAATAAGTACCTTAATTGGGGTTATAAGTAGTTATAGCCGTAGTTACCTTACTTATAACCCCAATTACTAAGTCCCATGATCCTTTATGAACCGTCCTAAACCCTAATAGTACCCCTATAGATTGCTTAAAGGGGCCCTTAAACCCCAATTACTAAGTCCCATGATCCTTCGAGTACGGACTAGTTGTTAAAGCTTGAAGGTGCAAGGCTTGCCTTGGGCTCCATCCCACTCCACGTGGCCTCAGGTGACCAATATCTTATTATGGCATTTAGGTATGCGGCAGGATTCCTTCAATCCTAAACTCTTAATGTAGGAACCTGATTAAGAAACCCTGGGCCTTTATTAGGGTTCCTTATATGAATCCTACTATTTGGGGGTTTCTTAATCAGGTTCCTACATTATCCCAAAACCCGGAGGAGCCTCAGGCTCTCTGGACCTTGCGTGACCGAGGTGAAAACGTCTTCAACTATGACAAGGGTGTGCTGGGCGAGGTCCTGGAAGATGTTATGGGCAAAGGCCACAAAGCCGCCTTAACATAGAAGCCTGATTCATACCCTAAACCCTAAACCCTAAACCCAAGATTCATCAATTGTCTCCCTTAGGGTTCCTTGTTAAATTTACTTATACTCAGAGTAATCCTGCTGGAGTCGTTTCGGTTTCAAGGCTTGTTGCGAAAATCGTAGTCTGAGAGCGTTGCGGCTGAAGGGTAAGCTCCCGAAGGAACCCCTAAGCCCTGAACCCTAAGCCCCCAAACCCTAAACCCTAAACCCTACATAAAGGATCATGAGACTTAGTAACTGGGGTTATAAGTAAGGTAACTACAGTTATAAGTTCTTATAACCCCAATAAAGGTACTTATAACCCTACTTACTAAGTCCCATGATCCTTCAAGTACCGTAGTCTGGCAGTCCCTGTCGTGTGTACATGGTGTCCTCACGACTTCTTTGTCATGGCCGCTTCATCCTCGGTCCCTTTTCTTCTGGACGCACCCAGTCAGGGAAGGTTGTGTAGGAGGACCCCTGGAATGATGCCAACGCGTGGCGTGCAGAGATTATCCATGCTCACAAGGCGCTGGTGCGGAACACGCACTCGATCCTGCGCATAGATGCCTTCGGAGAAGCGAAGGTGGACAGGGTGAGGCAATTTCTGGCCTGCTCTGGAAGGATCGCACCCGCCGCATCGCGGCGATCAACGCGTGCTTGGCGAATGTTCAATGCCTCAGGGTAGCCCATTTCGCCAGCCTGCGAACTTTCAACACCTCGGTATGCTCTGCAGCGATTGCCATTTTTTTGTGTCTGAACTTGATGGCTGAGGATTTTGCTTACCGCGTCCCTACACCCAAGGCCCAAAAACTTAAACTTGCTTTCCACAACATACTATGGAGGCAGTTTGTTCTTGAATCCGGCTGCCTGTGAGTCAGGCACGGCTCCCAAAGGAATGTGCAGTTGGATCCTCAATCCTTGGACCCAAAGCCCTCAACGCCCTCAACCTTCGTTTGGAGGTTTAGGGAAGTTTAGGGCGAACTCCTCAAATCTGAAAGCTTCAAAGCCTAAAGCCTTGAAGACCTAAAGCCCCAACGCCCTAGACAGCAACTGCCTAAGCCCCGAACCCCAATACGGTGAACGCTGAACACCATCTGGCGAACTCTGGTTCCTGTGGTGACACCACAGCATTTGGGGTTGAGTCGGGGTTGAGGGGATGATATGCCAGCTCGACGTCCAAAGACCCATGCCTGGATGAACACCCTTTGCCCAAGATGGTGGTAGCTTTGAATATGTACGGGTGCAGTGCAGAAAATAGTCCACCATTTTGTCATTAGTACTGTAGCATTCATATTGCGGTTGCAGCTAAACAAATCGCTGTAGAAAAATCCCAGGTCTCATTCCGGCCGATTTCGAGACGTGGAGGGTTCGACGGCGAGCCATCGTACCAGGCGGCTGGATGTTCATGCAGTGCTTGTTTTCTGTCCCTATACCCCCTTGCGTAAGGGTTTTGTGAGGGCCTAGGATGAAAAGCACCAAAGCCGACCCTGCAGCTGCAAGCCACGACAATCCTAAACTCAACACTTTTGCAGTAACAGCTGGCTAATGTTTCACAAACACAAGAATGCTTATACTTATAGTAGAAGCCAGAAAGTTGGAACATAGTTTAGGAGGATGAGTGCTAGGATCCCTTATACTTTACCTTAAGGGCATGCGGATAATGATGTTCCAACTTTCTGGCTTCTACTGTAAGGAACCCCAAACTCTTCAAACCCCCAGGGCCCCATAGCCTTGCCCTAAACTCAAAGTCCCAGACCCTAGACCCGAAGCCCAAAGCTCTATAGACCCCAAGACGTCACCATAACCCTCAACTGGATTGACCCCAAGACCTTGTAGTCTTATGGTACCCTTATGCAGCCCTATACCCTAAACGGCCCTAAACCCTATAACCTAAGCTCAAAGTCCAAGACTTTGTAGCCGGGCTTCCAGTATTCTTCCTTAAGGTTCCTTATTGTGACTGTACTATTATGTACCCCAACACCCTACTCTAATTACTGAGGCCCCTATATCAGACCCCAAGACCCTAAGCCCTAAACCCCGAAACCTGTTAAGGAGCCCTCAGCCTAAACCCCAAGACCCTATAATCAGGCTTTCACCTAACATTCCTTACTAAGGTTCCTTTTTACGGGTATCCTGTGATGCTGTCAAGGAGCCCTAAGCCTAAACCCCAAGACCCTATAATCAGGCTTTCACTATTATTCCTTAGAGTTCCTTCCCTAAACCCCTAAACCCCTAAACCCCTAAACCCCTAGACCCCTAAACCTTAAACTTTAAGCCCTTTCAGGAACCTTAAGCCCTCAACCCTAAACCCTTTAAGGAACCCTGAACTCTCAACTAAACCCTAAAAGGAACCCTGAACTCCAGAAACCCCAAAGAGCCACCAAAAAGTGAGGCTTCCACAAGAAGTGGCTGGACTTCCAGGTCGCTTTGACACGAAGATGCGGAGCTTTGGAGTTCCTGTAAAGGAGCCCTTGAAGGGCTCCTTTAAGGGTTCCTTTAAGGGGATTTAGGGGCTCCTTTAAGGGCTCCTTTAAGGGATCTACAAGGGTTCCTTTAAGGATTCCTTTACAGGGATCTATAAGGGTTCCTTTAAGGGTTCCTTTAAGGGTTCCCTTTAAGGGTTCCTTTAAAGGGATCTAAGGGTTCCTCTAAGGGTTCAGTACGGGATCTATAAGGGTTCCTTGGAAGGGCTCCTCTAAAGGCCACCAAGGTAGCTCTAAAGGCTCGCTTGGAAAAATAATAGGTTTTGGTCACGACACTGAGGGAGTCGTGCCGGGTTCATGCGCTCACTGACTGACAGACTGCCTACTATCTGAATCTTATTGTACCTCGTAGCGCTTGAAGGCCTGGGAGAAGGCGGCCCAAGAAGCGGAGGCGTTCAGAATTAATCCAAAGCCAGCATGCAGCTGTTGACCGGCGTGGATGCCCCAATCTTCGAGAAGCTGAGCGATATTGTGAGGACAGCCGCACCCGTGCATGCAGACAGACAGACGCCTTGTGTTAGCTGTTATGAATGCAGTCGTCGAGGACCTACTGGATGAACAAGATACTCAACCACGACCCCATCGCTGACGGCCTGTTTAACAGAGACTACTGCGCGGCCAACGGGCCGTTGAAGCCATGGGCTGAGATCTTGAGCAGTACACCGCAATCACTCGAGCTTTCGCTCGACCGATTGGAAGCAGACTTCAAGAGCCTGAACGTGAAGATGCGGAAAGCCTTTGGCTCAAAGGACGTGGAACCTCAGCAACTAACATCAGATCTCGGGGCAGTGACACTAAATATCACTTCGTGACTCGGTTTTCAATTTAGTTTAACTTGTCATTGTTGTGTGTAAGTTCAAGCCTTGTTCTTTAATACTGGTTCTCGTCCTACGGTGTGGTTTAATGCGGCTCCTGCGTGTTTACCAGAGAGTCTTCGGGTTTAGGGATCAGGCATTCAGGGTTAAGGTGAATTGGAGTCAAGAACCCAGAATTCCTCTTAAGAAGGGCTTACGATTCAAGCGTTAGGGTTGGGGGTGTCTGGATTGTAGCATTCAGGGGTTAATTATTCAGGGGTAGCATTCAGGGGTTAATTATTCAGGGGTCCTTGTTTGAGTTGGGACCACATTTTCTTCAACTCGCATCTGTGGAGCTCAAGATGGTGGCGTTTTGGGCCAAAAGGTTTCGGCTTCATCACGTTCTTGCCGTGTCGTCTAGTATGATCTCAGAGGCATTGCAGATCTGTGTGTGAGACATGCAGCAAACCCTAAACCCTGAATTCCAACCCTTAAGCCCTAAACCCCACACCGCAGAGTTCTGGTCAATATGGAACTCTGATATGAGCTTTTCCTGAGCTTTCGAGGATCCCTTGAAGGAGACCATGCTACGAACCCAGGTCTCTGAGTACGGGAACCCTACCCATAAGGATCTCTCAAAGGAACCTTCCAAGGAAACCCTTCAAAGGAATCCTTAACAGGAACCCCTTTAAAATTTTAAAAGGAACCCTTAAAAGGAATCCCTTTAACAGGAACCCTTTCAAGGAACCCTTTAAAGGAACCCTTCAAGGGGACTCTTCAAAGGAACCCTTTAACGGGACCCCTTGAAGGGGACCCTCGAAGGATCCCCTTAAAGGAACGCTTTAAAGGAACTCCTTAAAGGAGCCCTTTAAAAGAATCCTTGCAGGGGACCCTTTAAAGGAACTCCTTAAAGGAGCCCTTTAAAAGAACCCTTCAAGGCACTCTTTAAAGGAACTCCTTCAAGGAACCCCTTAAAGGAGCCCTTTAAAAGGGGACTCTTTGGGGTAACCACCCAGGTCTCCGAGTTCGGCCGCGCCGCGCAGCTCCTGGTGAAGTCGCTCCACGAGGCTTCGGATGCCGGTTTGATTGTAGGTACTTGGGGGGTACTTAGTAACTTAAAAGGGCTCCTTACTTGGGGTACTTAGGGCTCTTGCTTCAGGGGCTACTTTTGGATTTGTTCAAGGCTTTCAGGGCTCCTAGAAAGTTCCTTTGAGCGGTTTCTGCTAAGAGTTTTTATATCAAGGTTCAACCACGGGGTAAACCCTAAACCCTAAACCCTAAACCCTAAACTCGTTGAGGTTCGGATTGGGGGTTTAGGATTGGGAGGGGTGGGGTTGCAGTGCATCTGTGATTCATGACTCGGCTTTCAGTAGCTGGGTATGAAACCCAAAGCCAATTTGGATGATAAGGGGGGTTTGTGAGTAAGGTGTGTCATAAGTATCTTCATTCATTGGAGTTATAAGCAATTGTTAGTCCCAAGAAACTTGTAAGTACAGCATGTGCCCTGGGGTTGCAAACCCTCAAGGATTCGAACCCATACCCTTACTCACAAACGCTTCAGCCAAAAAGAACCCTGAGGCCCAGCCCCAAACCCTAAGCTTAACACAAGACCTGCCAGCTGCACCTGAAGCTTCAAAGCCTCAACCCCACGGAACGTCCGAGGCTGCGGCAGCAGGCAAGACTATTGATATGGAGGTGCCGTCTGGGTTCAGGGTTTAGGGTTCGGGGTTTAGGGTTTAGGATTTTGGCAGGCTTTCGGACAGATCCGATGGGCCCAAGTACCTAGTAATTATTAGGTACTCCTCAAGATACGCACTTAGAAAACCATTAACCTAAACCCAAGCACCTGAATATTAGGTGCCTTACCCCGTTATGAAGCATTATAAAATCCTGATGAAACCCCAACCCCCCAAACCTTCAACCCGAAATCCTAAGCCCTAAGCCCCATACCCTCAACCCCAAACCCTAAGCCCTGAGCTTAAACCTCACGTGGCTTTATGATTGGATCTTCGCCTGCAGTTCGAAGTTGTACAGGGCATCTTCCGCGGGCACGTTAGGACCCAGATGCCTTCAGCACGACTAGGTTGAAGACTCGATTTGGGATTTTCCGCAAATAGGGGACCCTAATCTAGTACCCTACATAGTAGGATCCTTATTATAAGGACCTTAAAATAAGATACCCCTCATTTTCGGAAACTCCCATTTGAGTTCAGGGTGTTGGCCTACTTTAGTTTGCGGATATCCAGGCGTGAAACTTTTGCTTCAGTAGCTGGACGATTTCGGGGCTTCCTTTGTTCGGGAGGGCGTCGTTTGTAGTATGGGTGCCCCAGCATCTCAGCAGATTGGCCGCAGTGGCATCGGAGCATCAGGTGAGTTAGGACGACTTCCGAAACTATCTCTTCAGGGCTTATTGTCTAGTTCATGAAAATTAAAACGGTTGTCATCCACACAAAAGTGCATATGTGCATGAGGAGGATAAAGGTGTGTATATACATATACACATATATACATGTGAGTGCAATCATATGTTGCAACACGACTAGAGATCATGCACATGTGCTTTTCTTCACTTCGAGAGGCCCAACCATGTTCAAGATGTGTGGGCGTGTGAGGGCTTACATGGGAGGTACCGAAAATCAGGGGTACCTTGGGTCTTCATAGTAAGGATCCTACTACTTAGGGTACTATATTGGGATGCCCTATTTTCGGAAACCCTCACATGCACACACAAAGTGGGTTTGCCACACGGGTGACTTCAGATGGAAACTTGGAGTTTGCCTCTTTTCAGTTTTCACCTCATTCCTGGGATCCCATATACAAGCCCGTAAGGGAACCCTTATACTAGGTATCGATTTGGGATCAATTGAAAACCCTCCTTATTGTTTAATATATAGCCTTAATTGTAAATAATTTTGGGGACTGTTGAAATCGACACCTAGCATAGTAATCCTCCTAGTCCCCTAACGGCCGCAGAACAGCAGAACAGGAGCGTTTCGGCTCTGTCGCTTTGGACATCATCGGCAAGTCTGTCTTCAACTACGAGTTTGGCCCCTTGGCGCTTGGGCTTAGGGTCTAGGCTTTAGGGTTTAGTGTTCAGTTTCGTCTTGAACAGTCCCAGATTCGCAAGATCTCCAGAGCCATCACAATATCTCCATAACAAGTTCGAAGATGATGAAGCCCTAGAGCCCAAGAGCTGTAAGACCTACTTGGAGGATCATGGGACTTAGTAAGTAGGGTTATAAGTACCTTAATTGGGCTTATAAGTTAGTTACCTTACTTATAACCCCACTTACTAAGTCCCATGATCCTCCAAGTAATCCCTCAACTCCCTAAATTTTTGAGCCCTTCAGCCCTAAACTCCTAAGATCCTTAAATTCTTAAACTTCCGAACCCTTTAGCGCTAAGCTCCTGAAATTCTAAACCCTTCACTGGGCTTTGGAGTGCCATACTTTAATACTTTTGTTCTTTAATACTTTTGTTCTTAAGGGAACCCTTATGAAATAAAAGTTTAAACTTTTTCTCCCTGGTTACTTAAAAGCCCAGTTCAGCCTCAGTCTCAAGCGCTGGGGTGGGCCGAGGATCCGTGGAGGGCGAGAGCCCCGTGGTCAAAGCCGCGATCCAGTCGTTGAGAGAGGTGCGACTCTCATACCTAGGTTCCTGAGTAGTACCCTTTTGCCCTTTTTGGTTTAGCGTCCCCTTATTAAAACTGAATATTAGGAAAAAGGGAGCCCTTATTATAAAGGGGTCACTCAGGAACCTAGATACAGCAGTGGACTCCAATATGGATGCAACCTTTACAGTTTACGGTTTAGGGTTCAGGGTTTATGGTTTAGGTTTTTGGTTTAGGGTTTAGGGATAATTTTCTGAAACCTTCAGGTGTGGAAGATGCTAAGTCTGCTAAGCCTGCTTACTTGTCATGAAAGACACGCCTGCTGACATGAAGCAGGCAGCAGAAATTCAGTACACAAGCAGTAGCCAGACATAGTTTACAAGCTTCAGCTGGCGAGTTCTTCCACCGGAGTTCGAATACGTGCAAAAATCCAGCACACCTTCAGGCCGTTTCATTATGTCTGTATGCATACGTACATGTGTTTGTGCGCATGATATGTACGGATGTAGGGATGCACGCATGTATGTCTACGCAAGCACATGTAATCGTGCTCGTCTGTAGTATAGTGCATGTATGACACCTTACAAAAGGTTTCTCAAAGTCAAGTCCGATGCGACACCCAGAGGCGACAAACCCCAAACCCTAAACCCTAAACCCTAAACCCTAAACCTTAAACCCTAAACCCTAAACCCTAAACCCTAAACCCTAAACCTTAAACCCTAAACCCTAAATCCTAAACCTTAAACCCCAGGTGGAGCACCGTGCCCAGACGCCCTTCCAGTACTGGAAGCTTCCCCTCATGGACGTGCTTATCGAGCGGCAGCGCGAGTTCACCGAGACCTGGGGGCATTCCTGGCTCATGCACCGGTCTCGTTCATAGGTTGCTGAACGCTTAGGCTTCGGATTTAGTGGTTTAGGGGTCGAGCCTTTGAGCTTGGTGGGCCGAGAAAGGGTACCTACACTAGCTATGCCCTAAGCCCATTTTGCATGAAGCTTTGGCTATGGGGGTGATTTTCTATTAGGTTTTTCGGGGAACCTGCCAGCACCGGCCCGGCCCAGACAGCCTCCAAACATTCCTTGCGGCTCCCGATTAGAAATATAATAGAATCGGCCCCAAAAGTCATATTCTAGTTGTTAATAGTCTGACTACTAAGGCCCTCCGTGATGAACGCGTGTTGAAGTGGGATTTTAGTATATAGGAGCCCCGAATACTCAGATAGTAAGAATATCCTCACAGTTACCTTACCCCATAGCCCTTTTCGAACCAGTAAGGTCCCTTTTTTGAGGCGTTCTTGGCAGCTGAAAGCTAATCAAAGTTCGCTAGTTTCCCGCAGAAGTGACTACGACTGCGAATGCGAATATGACTGCGTGGCATGTGTCAGAACGAAGATCGGTACTACGAATAGTGCGATAGCAACTCACCACTAGTAGTATTGCCAGAAGATCATCCAAAGCAACCGCTGTGGAACTTAGACGTCGATGCGCCCGTCCGACTACCATACCTGCAATGACAGACGACGCCCACCCAAGCGCCAATGACTACGAACAGAACCTCTTGCGCATTGAGGGATCCTTACTTAGGACAACATGCAGCTGCTGAACGGAGCGCTTAACAAGTGCATCGAGCAGGCATGCTGTTGCTGAGTGCATGCCGCCGACTCTTTGGGTTGCGCATCTAGGGATGTTGGGGTTACTATAAGGTATACTATACGGGTACTATACCATAGGGGCCTTAATAATTACCTATACTATTTTGGGGGCTTAAACAGCCTGGGGGTAGACAGCAGCTGATATTCACATTTTGAGTGCAGACGCCCTCAGCCCGAACCCTCAACGGACCGAGATGTGGCCCCACGATGCAATGCCAGGCTGTTGAACATATCTGCAATAGAAGGGTTTAGGGTTTAGGATTTAAACTTCTAACCCCAACCCCCCGTGCATACTATGTGCTATGCCTGGAGCTTTAGACGCGAAGAACTTTAGTGCTCAAGGTCCCTGCAGCTGCGGGCTCTAGAGCTTTAAGAGCTTGATTGTAGTGACCCCTAAACCCTAAACCCTAACCCCTAATCCCCTAACCCCGAACCTAGTACCTTGTCGGTGCCCGTAATCGAGACCAGCCCCTGTCCCTAAACCCTTTTCCTAGAGACTCCGCATCTTCCGGCCTTCCTGTCCTGTCGAAGATGTGAGCGCCTCCTACTACTTCGACGACTACTACTTGCTACTACGACTACGACTACGACTACGACGACTACGACTACGACGACTACGACTACGACTCTGATTGCGACTGCGGCTGCGGCTGCGGCTGCGGCTGCGGCTACGGCGACGACACTGCTACTAATAATAACGATACTTTGCTTGTTAGTTTTCTCTCTATTTTCTCTCCAAGCCCTACATGACTTCAAGTGCAGTGCTCTTTGATCGCAGCCGTTAGCTGCCAGGGCGCGGCCTCCCAGGCTTTGAAAGGTGCATAACAGCTTATATGGGTTTAGGGCTTGGGGTTTAGGGTTTAGGGTTGAGGGTTCAGGGTTTAGGGTTTAGGGTTGGGGGTTCAGGGGTTTAGGGTTTAGGGTTTAGGGCTTCAGGGGTTTAGGATTTAGGGTTCAGGGGTTTAGGGTTTTTCGTCCCTATCTAGTCACATAGAACGATATACCCCGACACCAAAGTCCGATTCGATGTTTTAAGCATTAGTGAACTCATCTTTGGGCCACGCGATGTTCGATGTGGTTCGGCGGCTGGCTGCGCCTTGCCTCATGTGGTTCCGACTTGAAGAGCTGCTGCAACTCCGACAATGCAAACGAGGGCTTTGTTGAGACGCTAGGTTCTTGAGTAGTACCCTTTTGCCCTTTTTCTTTTTGGGGTGTCCTTAGTAAAACAGAATATTTAGAAGAAGGGTACCCTGATTATTAAGGGGTTACTGGGGAACCTAGGACCATCCGTGCACTTCCTGTCTGTGACGTCGACAATCAGAGGTTCTGGCTCGACTTGCAGGGCTTCTGGTATCGAGAAACAGACAATCGCTGTGTTGGAGAGGTCTGTGAGAATCGGCTGGTCTGGCATGTGCAGTGGGACGTGCCGGAAACTGTTACGTCTTTGCAGGCAGTGACACAAGACACGGTCGTCTACAAGATGGCGGGCCGCGTTGTTTCGGGTGTTATTTGCTGGCATGCCCAGCCATCCATTAGTTGGAATAATGGAGAGACTTGGTTGCGGAAGTGACTGTTGACATATCACCCGTCTCACCGCAGCTCCAGCAGCCTTGCATCGCTGATGGTGTCGGTGGGTCGAGTGACTTTGAGGTGGCCGTCGCAGCCGTCTGCTGCCGACAAGTGCTGTCGGGACACAGCTTGTTGCCGTTTGTTCCGCATGCAAGTCTGCAAAGCCGCTGCATGCTGCACAGATGTCTCTCAAAGCAGAGACGTCTTTGCCTTATATCATCTCAAGTCTACTGACACCCAACAGCATCGGAGTGTGACGCACACCCAGTTTGGCTTGGTGAGCAGAAACACGTGTCCGGACCACCATGTCGACCATGGGCAATGACCTTACCTAGAGGAGGCTGTCTAATAAGAGCCATTCGGTTTTCTGAGGACCCCTAGTACAACAGCCGAAGATTCTTACGGCTCCTTTTTACGATGCCACATTTTAAAGTCCCCAACTCCGCACCACCGTCCTCGGGAATCAGGAGTTGTTCCGATTCTTATTCCCTGAGGGAGGTCAGAACACGCAGAAGAGATCGTTGACTTTGGAGCAATCCTTCCCTCAACTCTAAGCAATCTTTCCCTCAACCCTAAACCTTAAAACCCTAAACCCTAAACCCTTAACCCCAACCCTAAACCCTCAACCCATAAGCCCGAGCTTTAAACCTTCAACCCTAAGCCCTCAACCCTCTAAGCCCTCAACCCTAAGCCCTTAAGCCCCCATGGCCTACACCCCAACAAAGCCAACAGTCACCGGTGCACCTAGATCCCCCAAGTACTCTATTCAGGGCCATAAGGACTTTCATCAAGGGCCCTTAATAGAGCCCTTATAGATCCCTTAAGGAACCCTACTTAAAGGATCATGGGACTTAGTAGTTGGGGTTATAAGTAAGGTAACTACAGTTGTAATTACTTATAACCCCAATTAAGGTACCTATATCCCGACTTACTAAGTCCCATGATCCTCCAAGCAAGGTGTATTCCTTAATTAAAGAGCCCCTTGTAGATCCCTTTAAGGAACCCTAAGGTATCTTCTTCAATGGCCCCTTGTAGATCCCTTTAAGGAACCCTAAGGTATCTTCCTTCATGGCACCTTATAGATCCCTTTAAGGAACCCTAAACCCTAAACCTAAATCCTAAAGCCTAAAACCCTAAAACCTAAACCCTAAACCCTAAACCCTTATAGTACCCCTATAGATCCCTTTAAGGAACCCTAGGGTACATTCCTTAATCAAGAGCCCTTGGGGCTCTTGGCAGGCTTTGGCAGATCGAGCGGAGGCCGACTTGGAGGATGCTCCGGCTCTAAGAAGTGTCCTAAACGAGGTAGGGTTTAGGGTTCAGGGTTTTAGAGTTTACGGTTTCGGGCTTAGGGTTAGGGTTTTAGGGTTTAGGGTTTAGGGTTTAGGGTTTAGGGTTTTAAGGTTTAGGCCTGATCCCTTACTTAAAGGATCATGGGACTTAGTATTTGCGTTTATAAGCAAGGTAACTACAGTTATAATTACTTATAACCCCAATTAAGGTACATATAACCCTACTTACTAAGTCCCATGATCCTCTAAGTAAACGAGGTAGGGTTTAGGGTTCAGGGTTTAGGGTTTTAGGGTTTAGGGTTTAGGGTTTTAATCTATACGGGAGTTTCGAAATTTTGGAGGATCCAACTCTAAAGAAGGCGGCTCTAAGAAGTGTCCCAAGGAGGTAGGGTTTAGGGTTTAGGGTTTTAGGGTTTAGGGTTTAGGGTTAGGGTTTTAGGGTTTAGGGTTTAGGGTTTAAACCCCTAAACCGTTGGGTGGGTTCGGGTTTTTGGGGGGTTTTTGGGGTTTTGGATTTGGAGGCCGAGGCCGGGATTTAACGTAAAAAGAGGTGCCCAGAGACTCCAGTATCCCTTAACTAAAAAGTATACCTAAGGGTTCCCGAAAGGGTTCCCTGAAGGGATCTTTAAGGGTTCTATAAGGGAAGTAAGGCATATTCCTTAAATCATATTGGGGATCCTACTATAATTTCAGGTATCTTCCTTAATGAAGGGATATTGGAGTCTCGGGGCTTTTCCCAGGTTGCACGGGTGTTGTAAGGGGTGTTCGGGTGCTTGCGATGTGAGTTTGCGGTTTAACAGGGTTGGGTTGGACGTTTATGTTGCAGGGTCTAGCTTTACTCTCTTGGGTTTGTGCGGCTTCCTCAGAGTTTGGATGGCTGTCGCTTCCTTGCTTTGTACTTCTCCCAATGGTGGCATCGGCGGAGGACCCGGCGGCAGTGGCAGTGGTGTAGGCAGTAGTTCCAGCAATTCTGCATCGGTCGGTGGGCTCGTGTTCGTACATTAAAACCGCCGCTTGGTCATTGATCCTTTCATTCAATCTTGGCTGCATTCGCTCATCCATACAACTGTCCAATTCGGGGTTCATGCATGTCTGTAGCGGTTCGTGGTGTTTTCATCAGTGTAGTATCCGTCCCGCCCTCGCCGTGTCCTCGTTGACACATTTTGGGGTTCGATGTTGCAGAGTGTGTTTGGGCCTCCCTTCTCGTGCAAATCCGATAGTTTTCAGATTCATCTTGCACTTGAGGTCCCGTCCCATTTCGGGGGGCAGCAGCTCTACAGTACCCACGCGCGAAACCCTTCATATTATAGAGACCCAAACAGTCGTTCTCATGTGCAGGAGCTGGAGAATCGTGACTACACCAAGATTCTGGGCTGCACAGGTGCTAGGGCCATCCGAAACCGAAGCCCCAAGACCTACGACCCTAAACCCTGAACCATGACCTCACTCCCTCAAGCCTAAACCCCGAAGGCCTGATCCCTTACTTTAAAGGATCATGGGACTTAGTAATTGCGCTTATAAGCAAGGTACCTACAGTTATAATTACTTATAACCCCAGTTAAGGTACATATAACCCTACTTACTAAGTCCCATGATCCTCTAAGCGTGCTTGAAGCCTAAGAACTTCCAAACATTCCAAGCCTAAGCAAGCGTTCGCGACGGTTTGGCATTCGTGAGGCATGGAATCCTTTAGGGTGGAGGGTTTAGGGTTTAGGGGTTTAGGGTTTAGGGCTTTCTACCCGCTTCTCGCAGCTAATGTAGGTGCCCTAGTCCTTCGACTTTAGTTTAATGGCTTTTTCGGGGTGTTTAAGAGAGGGTTTTGGGCGGAGCGGTGTGGACCTTTGGACGATGCAACATGAAACAGAGTGGCAAGTCCTTTCAAGTAACTACATTCTCCCTAAACGCTGAACCCCAAATCCTGGGCACTAAACCTGAACCCTGGGCACTAAACCCTGAACCCTAAACCCTAACCCTCGTAGGAAGAGGGCGTTTACGATGGATATTGCACGGCAAAGGAGCTTCTCCAACATTCACACATAGCCAGAACCAAAGGATGGAGAACCCTTCCTTGCTGCGATTTCTCGTGGACATGAAAGGACCGTCAAGCAGAAACCTGCGCAGACTTTGGGGTTTAGGGTTTACAGGTTTAGGCTTTAGGGGTTTCGGTAATTTAGGGGTTTCGGTCTGGGGGTTTTGGGTTTAGGCGTTTCGGGCTTTGGGATTTCGAGGTTTCGAGTTTAGTTAGGGTTTCGAGTTGAGCGAGGGTTTCGAGTGTTGGGGTTCGCTAAGCTCGAAACATCTCTAAACGCTGAACGGCCGGCCCTTCATGTTCTTTGATAAGGGTTTCCGAGGTAATTGAAATCAGGATGTAGATTTTCGTTCTGATTCGGGAATTACAGGGCCGCAGCGTAGACAAGGTTTAGGATTCGGGGCGGCGGGTTAGGGCATTGGGTAAATGAAAATGGTTTCCGTGGAGTATGGATTCAGGTGCAAGGCTGGGCGCTTTGGCTGGTTGCTGAAGGCCGAAAAGCAGAGATCCCGAAACAAAAACAAGTGTGAGTTGCGTAGCATATAGATACGTATATATATATAGAGGTATAACTAAACATACAGTATGGGTAAATAGAGGTAGTTAAAAAACAAGCAAGCAAACAAGCAAGCAAACAAACAACCAACCAAACGCACAAGAAACACAACAACAAACAAACTAACATACAAACAAATAGACAAACAAACTAACACACAAACAAACACGCAAACCAACAAACTCAACTTACATACACACAAACAAACAAACACCAAGCAACCAAGCAACCAAGCAACCAAGCAACCAAGCAACCAAGCAAGCAAGCAAGCAAGCAAGCAAGCAAGCAAGCAACCAAGCAAGCAAGCAAGCAAGCAAGCAAGCCAAGCAAGCAAAGCAAGCAAAGCAAGCAAACAATCAGCCAAACACAACAAACAAACACAACAAACAAACACACAAGCACACAAACAAGCAAGCAAGCAAGCAAACAAACAAACAAACACGCAAACAAACAAGCAACCGAGCAAACAACCAAACAAACACACAAAACACACAAAACACACAAAGCACACACACACACACAACACACACACACACACACAAACACACAAACACACAAACACACAAACCACACAAAACACACACACACACAAAAGCAAGCGAGCAAGCAAGCAAACAAACAGACAAAAAAATACATGTATATAGATATATATATATACACACACACACACACGCATGTACATATATGTATATAAGCCCTAAACGAGAAACCCCACGCCCACGCCCTAACCTCCAAGCGTCCAAAGCCATGCAGGAGAGGCGACATCCGGAAAGCAGCTGCGAGACGACATGATCACGATGCTGATTGCCGGTCATGCTCCTTGTCTGTGCGGCTTTTGGGTTTAGGGATTAGGGTTTAGAGCTCCTTGCCTATGCAGCTCGCGGGCACTTTGTGTTTTTCGTTGCTTTGGTTGTTTCACCCTGTTGGTTTACAGTAGGAGCCAGAAAGTTGGAACATCATTATCCTCCTGCCCTTAAAGTAAAGTATAGGGGATCCCAGCAAGAATCCTCCTAAATCAATGTTCCAACTTTCTGGGGTTCACTATATGTTTTTGAGGTTCCTGCTACCTTCTAGAGGGAGCAGAACTGTTCTCAAGCATTTAACGGAAGCCCCAGACCATGGAAATCAGGAGCCCATGAACTTTAAAGCTGATATAGGGGCCTACATAATTACCAATGGTATCTTGTGGTTCCTTCTTATAACAGTAGTATAATATACCCCAATGCCTCGAAGCCTATTCCCAAAGCCTGTTCGAATTCTCAAGGCCCCTATATTACACCCCCCGCCCAACCCTAAACTCAAAGCCCATGTCTTACTTCAACCTCTCTGAGCCTCTAAGCTTTAAGGCTGCGCCCACTAAGCCGGAACCCGTGCTGTTTTTTGTTGTGGGTGCTTTTTTGCTGTGGCTGCTCCGGGCGGCGGGCAGCGAGTGAGTGAGTGAGCTCGCGCAGCCGCAGCCAAAAACAAAAACGCGACCCGGACCCTAGATGTCTTTCTGCAGTGGATGCTCAGAGGCGGTGGGCAGCAAGTGAGTGAGTAATTTTGCCGCGCACCCGCAGCAAAAAAAAAGCAGCACCTCCATCAAATCCAGCAAGAATGCTTGTGGTTCAAGTGTTTCTCATTTCCGGGTTTGGGGGTGCCTGGGGTGGACGGAAGCGCGAATGCCTAACCCCGAAGAACCGCTTAAATCCCAAATCCTACAGCCCTAAACCCTTCAGTGAACCCCAGAAAGTTGTAACATAGTTTTAGGAGGATTCATGCTGGGATTCCCTATACTTTACTGTAAGGGCATGACTTTCTAGCTTCTGCTATAAACCTTGAAAGGCTCATGAGCCACGAAGCTCACTGACTGACCCTAAACCCTAAACCCCTGAACCCTTAAACCCCTGACCCTAAACCCTAAACCCTAAACCCCTGAACCCTAATTAAACCCCTGAACGCTTAAACCCCCTGAACCCTTAAACCTCCTAAATGCCCCTAAACCCCCTTAACTTCTAGACCCCTAAACCCTAATCTCCTTTTTTAAAGGAACCCCCTAAACCCCCCAAAGCCCCTAAACCCCCTTAACTTCTAGACCCCTGAAAACTAATCTTCGTTTTAAAGGAACCCCCTAAACCCCCCAAAGCCCCTAAACCCCCTGAACTTCCCCCTAAACCCTAATCTCCTTTTTTAAAGGAACCCCCCAAACCCCAGGGCCCAGCGCCTCCGAGGAAACGACGGCATCGGCCCTGACCTGGGGACTTTTCGAGTTGGCTCAGCGGCCCAGCTGCAGAGGGGCAGGGGACTTAGTAAGGGTTCCTAAAGGGCTCCTTAAAGGGATCTACAGGGTTCCTGAAAGGGATCTATAGGGTTTAGGGTTTAGGGTCTACTTGAAGGGGCAGGGGACTTAGTAAGTTGGTTATAAGTAGGGTTATAATTAGGGTAATTCCATTTAGGGCACTTATAACTCTACTNGGGATCTATAGGGTTTAGGGTTTAGGGTCTACTTGAAGGGGCAGGGGACTTAGTAAGTTGGTTATAAGTAGGGTTATAATTAGGGTAATTCCATTTAGGGCACTTATAACTCTACTTATGACCTACTTACTAAGTCCCCTGCCCCTTCAAGTACTGCTTAGGGTTTAGCGGCTTAGGGAGTTTAGGGGGGCACCCCTTGAGGCTAAGGGTTTGGGCTGCAGAGCGAGCCCTTCCGTTTTGAGAAGTTAACCCATAGAGTGGGGTTTGGGGTTTTAGAGTTTAGGGAGTTTAGGGTTTAGGGAGTTTAGGGGTTTAGGGCCCCCGTCCGTTTTGAATGCTATTACTGCTTCGGGTTTAGGGTTTAGGGAAGATTAGGGTTGACGGACAAGGGTTTAGGGTTTAGGTTCATGTTGTTCAGGGTTTGGGGTTTAGGGGCTATGACTGGTCACAATCATGTTTGTTTTTATTAGTAATGGTATCATGATGGATATCGGTATTTGTTGTGAGCTCTTGTTGGCGCCCTTTGAGGCTAAGGGTTTAGGGTTTAGATGCTGTTTGTTTTTATTTGGTATGATTGTGTGTGTCGCTACCGTCCAGTAATCACATATTTGCTGTTATGCGCGCGGTGGGAGTTTTCAACCAAATGTGTGTTTTTTCTAGTCCCGCTCAGTATTTGAACTTCCACCCGAAACCAAAACCATGCACATGCCACAGGAACACGTGTAAACCTATGAAGACCACTAAGCCTCACTAAGCGCTCTAGCAAGACAAAGAGAAGCCCTAAACCACCAACCGCGGAGGCCTAAAGCCGACATCATTTTCCCACAGTATACCCACCCTACCCCAACACCCTTTTCCATTTATGGACGCCCCCGCCTAAACCGCAAACCCCTGCCCACAGCCGAAGCCCTACATCATTATGCTGTACTATGGCCCAAAGCCCTGGTCTACCAACCCCCCAAAGCATGGACCCTAAACTTTAAGCCCAATCCCTAAACCCTAAACCCTAAACCCTAAACTTTAGCTGAAACACCCATTCCCGAAGCACTAAACCGGTTAAACCGAAGCCTGTGTCGAAGACGTGGAGGAATCCTGAGTTGATGGGCCGCCTGCAGAAGGACATGGTTTAGGGTTTAGGGTTTAGGGGTTTAGGGTTTAGGGTTTAGGAGTTTAGGGTTTAGGGTTTAGGGTTTATAACAATGCGTTTCTGGTTTAGGCATTCGGCTTTTATGGTTAACAGGCGCGTTTAGGGCCTTCTGGTTCCTTAGAGCTTCAAGGTTTAAGGGGTAGGCCTGTAGTGGGTAGAGTTCCCGGTTGGGTTTAGGGTCTTTGATTGCGGGTTTCGGGTTGAGGGCTTCGGGCTTAGGGCCTGGGGCTGAGACCTGTGGGGTTGACTATCGTCATGTCCCGCACCATCAGCATCACCATCCGATTAATGCCCTACTTGGAGGTTCGTTGGTAGTTATAGGTGGGCTTATGAGTAGGGTAACTATAGTTATAGCCCATATTAAGGGACTTATAACTCCACTTATAACTACCCATGAACCTCCAAGTAGACCCTTAACCGAAACGTCGCTGCCTTCCACCTCCAGGTCACCTGCCTTCTTTCAGTCAAACAGCCGAGCATGTAGGAGCAGGCTGCTTTAACCCCCAAAGCATTCACCCCAACCCTTAATCCCTGAGCCCTACGACCCTATAAGCTGGATACTCTCCCCACCCTATAACAGCCACCAGTTATGACATTGGGACTGTTGTATGGTGGGGCTGGGAACCCGTGTTTTTTTTTTTTGCTGTGGGTGCTTTTTTTTGCTGTGGGTGCTCCGAGCGGCGGGCAGCGCGTGAGTCAGTGAGCTCGCGCACCCGCATCAAAAAAAAAGCACCCCGGACCCTGGTTGTCTTTCTGCAGTGGATGCTCGGAGGCGGCGGGCAGCAAGTGAGTGAGTGAACTTGCCGCGCACCCGCAGCAATCAAACAACGCGCCGCGCACCCGCAGCAAAAAAGCGCCGGGCACCCGCAGCAAAAAAAAACGCGCCGCGCACCCGCAGAAAAAAAAAAACGTGCAGGGCACACGCAGCAAAAAAGCACCCACAACAAAAAAATAAACACTCTTACCCGTGCGGCTGTATCCAACTTCTAGCCTGCAAAACCCTAAGGGCCCCATCTAACTTCGAACAAAACTCCTGACGAACCCTAAACCCTAGAAAACCTATAAGTCCTACAAGCTTAGAAACCTTGTAAGCCTAGATAGAAACCCTTCGAGCCCTAAACCGAAAACCATTTTACTGGAAAGCCCTCTTAAACCTCATAAGGCGCTGTAATAAACCGCGATGCAAACCCTTTTCCTCTAGCCCTAAGCCCTAAACCCTAAAGTCCTGCAAGCCCCCTAAAAACCCTACAAGCCCTGTACGCCCTATCCTACAAAAAAGCGCGATCCAAAACCCTTTTGGAGGAGGTGGACAGTGTGATGGGCGATCGTGAGCTGCCAACCTACGAGGACAAACCGTTCTGGATGAATCGGATGTTACGTAGGGGGTAATATAGGGGCCTGAATAATTACCTTAACTATTTTGGGTGCTCCTTATTACAATTATAGTATAATGGGCCCCCAAACCCTATTCTAATTATTAAGGCCCCTATACTATAGTACCCTTATAGTATCCCTTATAGTAACCCTTATATATAGCGCCCTTTAAAGGGAAGCCTATTCTAATTATTAAGGCCCCTATAGTAAGGGCGTTAGGGTTAAGGGCTTAGAGACTTTAGTGTTCCAGGGTTTAGGGTTTAGGGTTTAGGCTTGAGGGTTTAGGGTTTAGGCTTTAGGGTTTATGATTTAAGGGCTTTAGTAATTTAGGGTTTTAGGACTTAGGGCTTTCAGGGCGGAACGGCTTTAGAACTCAAGGGCTTGCGGTTCAAGGGCTTCAGGACCTAAGGGTTGGGCATTCCTGGTGCAAGTTTGAGAGTTCAGGGCTGGATGGGGTGGTTAGTCTAAGAGGTTTGCAGCAGGATCCTCAGAGACTTCAACGTCCCTTAATTAAGGAATATTCCTTAAAGTATAGTAGGGCCTCTATACGATTTCAGGAATTTTCCTTAATCCAGGGATATTGGAGAGTCTCTGGGGCCCTCACTCCACGGGGGTTTTACGGTTTGGGGTTTCGCGGACGAGGACATCAAAAACATGGAGCTTGTTCGGCTCACCGTGGCGGAGTCCCTGCGCATGTACCCAGTGCCTGGGCTCGCTAGATAAGGGGCCCGAGATTCTGTCATCCCAGTTAAGCACACTGTTTGCATTGTCATGCTTTTGAAGAGGCAGTTGTCGTCGCATTATTGGCATTACTTGTAGCAGCTTTCTTGCATCCATCATTGCGCTGCGAGTGCGAAAGCAACCGGTGCTGAACCGACTACTGTAGATCGCATTGACAATGCAGTAATGCGTGGCGTAGCAACGAAGCAGCTTTCAGCCCACCATTGTCAACATCATCACCACCATTCATCATCATCATCATCATCATCATCGTCATCACGATCATCAGCATCATCAGCGTCATGAGCATCATCAGCATCATGAGCATCATGAGCATCATCATTATCATCAGCATCATCAGCATCATCAGCATCATCAGCATCATCAGCAGCATCAGCATTAGCATCGGCATCAGCATCAGCATCACCATCACCGTCACCATCATCATCACACAATCATCATCATCATCATCATCATCATCATCATCATCACCAGCATCACATCATCATCATCATCATCATCATCATCACCATCACCTCATCACCTTCATCATCACATCAGCACAGCATCATCATCACCATCATCACATCATCAACATCTTCATCACCATCACCATCATCACCATCACCATCATCACCATCACCATCATCACCGCCATGCGCAGGTTCATCATTGTCATCATAGTTACCGTCATCGTCACGATTTTCGTATTCGTTTATCCGGATGCGACCTACTCGCGGGTCTCGCCATATTGACACACTGTTTCGGGACAACGGCTTAGAGCCGATTCCGCAACGGCCATGTGATCGAAACTTCCTGCGCTCTATCCACAGTCGCACCATCGAAACAGCCTCTTGTTGGTTCCAATTGTACTTACAGTATAATCTACCCAAAAAACCATTTAAAGTGGTACTGTAAGGTCTTCAGACTAAAATCTCGAGCTCCAAGAACTTACAATCTGAAACTCGAAACTGCTTTGCCTGGCACGGGCAGCCGAGTCCTAAGCCCAAAATCCTAGATAGGTAGTTCTCTAAATTAGGGTCCCTTTTAGGGTTCTTTTTTTTACAAGGGTGCCGTACTATTCGGGTACCTCAAAAAGAGACCCTAAATTAGCGAACCAGCCAAAATCCTAGACCCTCTGGAACCACCGGTCTCCGTGCTCCTGGCGTCTCCTGAAGGAGACCAACAGGTTTACGTTGCCATGAAAGCCATGTAATGTAGAGCACAAAAAGAAGGGTCACGGTTTAGCGTTTAGGGAGTCGGGGTGTATTTGGGGTCTACCTATAGTCTCCATTGTAGTTCTTAACCAAAATCTCTATTATAGGATCCTAACCATAAAACTGGTTAACAAAAAAAGAACTACAACGGAGACTATAGGTAGTTTCCTTATTAGCTTAAATCCGTGTAGACTTCTTTTGAAAGAACCCCAGGCTCAGGCATGCGGCACAGATTTCTGCTGCAAAGGGTGCGCCACGAGACGATGGATTGAAACTGCCAATTCCCACACCCTGAACGCGAAATCCTGCAATTCTGATAGAATAAGCCCTGAGCTTAGAACCTGAAGATTGCAAAAGTAATGAGCTGAGGTCTTTATGTTGCCGAAACGCGCAGAAGCGAGCTCAACGCGGGTGTTCATTGCAACAAACTGTGTTGTTCTAAAGGGACCACAATTCGCTAAACCCTGAGCTTCCCCAAGCCCCGAAGGGGGCCCAGTATTTGGTTCAATTCTAAGGAGCCTCCATTGCTCATCCGGCGGGCGCTGGATGAGGAGATTACATTGCCGAGGGATCACCCTATGACCGAAACCCTAAACCCTGAACCCGGGATAGGCGCGGGAGTGTCGATTCGGGGTCTGCTCAGTGTGGTAGGGCGGTCCTTTTGGAGCTCCGGAAGACGGGGATGTCGAATGTTACAAGCACCGTCCTTAGGAAGTCTTAATCCATGGCCATAGATCCGCAAGCCTTGGTAAAGGCGAAGACCCTCAGCTCTTAGCAAAGGCACAAAGGTTCGGTTGTAATAAAACGTCTAAATCGGATATAGGCTTGAAGGTCTAACCCCAAGGGTCCAAGTACCCAATAATCATATACTCTCCAAAATCCTAACCTACATAACTACTATCCTAAAACCGAGTACCTAATTATCGGATCCTTTGGACCCTTGGGGTAAGGCATTCTCAGGCTCTTGTACTTCAGAAGCTTTCGCTCGCTTTTGAAGGTTCGCGGTGGAGACAGGTTCAGGGTAATGTAGGAACCTGATTAAGAAACCCTGGTCCTGGAACCCCAAACGATTGGGATCCATACAAGAGCCATGATGAAGACTCAAGGTGTCTGAATCAGGCTCCTATATTATGGGGCTTTGGGGGCTTTGGGGGCTTTGGGTGTCGGGACTCAGGGCTTCGCAGTTTCGGGCGTTAGGGCTTAGGGCTCTAAGGATCGGTGCTTAAAGTGTCTAGAGTTTCATGTTGAGGGTTTAGGCATGTCAGAGCTATTGCCAGAGGGGTCGGGAGTGTTTCCACACCAAAGATTGGGGTTTGGAGCTTAGAGTGTAGTGAGGTTTGCCACGACCCTCAACCCTAAACCCAAAACCCTAAACCCCTAAATCCACCATGTCGAAAACCAGGACACGCTGCCAGGCGGCGCTTCCGGGCAGGAGACGAAAGTATTGCGAGGCAGTGGGACTGGAAGTGCATTGCGTACGATAGAGACCTTTACATTTACATGAAGGTTTTAGGGCGCATTATCCGACCATTACCTGGAGTAGCTCAGGCTTCTATATTAGCGACGATGGGGGAAGGTCTTCTTTGCGGCCGACATGCTATTGCAAGCACAACCCAGCACGTCTGCCAGCCCCAAGTAGGTGGAGTCATGTGACGGCAGCGCGCTGTAGCAACGATTGTATGAAGAAAGCGATTTAGTTATGAGCCCTAGGTACATGAAGAGGTAGGCAGCAAACCAAAAGGTTTGAAACTTTCAGCGAAGACGCATGCACCTATATCGACCTACCACCAGACTGGTGACTTCACGGTTGTAAATATACAGGCTTTGATGGTCGGCCTTCGAATCTTTAAAACCTAAGCCCTAAAGCTTGTACACGCGAAGACCAGCACCCCAAACCCCATAGCCTAAACCCTAAAGCCTGTAACCCCTTCTGACACCCGCAGAGCTGAGAAAACTAAGTCCTAAATTCGGAATTCGGAGCTGTTGTTGAAATTGACCCGTCTGAAGAATTCTACCCAGAGGGTCCATATACACTACCTATGGAATTAGGCACCAAAAAAACCATCCCTATTTTGGTTTTGGGGACTTAATTCCATAATGGTAGTGTATGTGGGACCCTCTGGGCTAGAGAGCATGCTGTTGCCTCGAGTATTCAGGCAGGTAAGATGGCGAAAGAGGTCCCCCAGCATCTGCAGGGGCACATGGGAGTTTCCGAAAATGGGGGACCCTAATATCGTACCCTAAATAGTAGGATCCTTATTATAAGGACCCCAAAACAAGGTACCAACAATTTTCGGAAACTCCCACATCAACAGACTGATGCGAGACTCCACAGTTCACCATGTGGTTTTCGCCTTGCTGCGCTGTGGAAAGACGGTCTCCAGTCCCAGAAAGAACCACTCTTCAACAAATGATGGAGGTCATCCACAATTGCGTCGATGATCTCATCCTAAGGGGTGGCACGGAACATGGGGTCCCACAGTGCATCGGGAACTCTGGTGAGGCCGGAAAACAGGCTCTCGACGAAGGGTGCGTGAATGGTTGCATGTCTCACGAGCTCTTCTTTGAACATCTCATCTACGAAGCACGCGAGCCGGCCATTTTGTCGAACCATGAAGCTGCCTGGGCCTCCATGGTCTTTGACGACGGCTTCATTTCTTCTCTCAGGAATCAAACGCTTTCACCCACCCCTGAACCCTAAACTTCACTACCCTAATATTCCTAAAGCCAAAACCCTAAACCCTGATTCCTAAACCCTCTTGGGGGGATGCTCGGGATGTCCTGCAAGCTTGGTGGCTCTGGTCTAAGGCCTTTTGGCCTCGCCGGATTTGTTTTTTTTTTGAAAGGCTGAATTTGGGTGTCATATTGGGTTTAGGGTTTAGGGTTTGGGGGTTTAGGGTTGAGGGTAAAGGCCTATATTTGGGGTTTCCTACACCCGAAGCCGTGGTATCAGAATGATCAGACCCCAAAGGCCGTAAAACCTTCAACGTCGGGAACTCCCAACGACTCCTGTGAGTGTGGGATTTAGGGTTTATGGGTTTTGGGGATTTAGGGTTTATGGGTTTAGGGGCTTTCGGGTTTAGGGTTTAGGGTTTAGGATTTAGGGTTGAGGGTTTAGGGGTTTACGGTTCAGGGTGGTCCGGGGTTTTAATTTCTTGTCATCAGCTGTGCATTTATTTTCCGGTCTTTGCCCGCCGCGCAGAACCCGTAGCTGGCCAAAATCCCAACTCCTGCACGGAGACCTTATCGAGCCCTTGAAAAAACCGCAACAGTAGCCCCAACCCCAGAGACTCCACTATCCCTTAATTAAGGAAAATACCTTATAAGACATAGTAGGATCCCTAATACGATTAAAGGAACATTTCTTAATTAAGGGATATTGCAGTCTCTGGGAACTTGCCTGCCAGGAATGGATTTCTTCGTATCCATTTACAACTTGCAAAGGGACGAGAAGTATTGGCCGAACGCGAACACCTTCGATCCGGACCGGGCTCCACGCAGCATCTTCAGAACCCTTTGACAGGATTTAGGGTTTAGGGTTTATTGTTTAGGTTTAGGTTTCCTAAACCCCAAATAAGTAGGTAAAATCATGGGCCTAGTACCTGTAAACGGCTATGATTCTGCATACTTTTGGGTTTCCAGGTTGACAGGATTTCTTCTCTAGATTTCTCAGGAGGTGAAAGGAGCTGCGCTTTTTTAAGCAGCTAAGCAATGGGTAGAATTTAGTTACCCTAAATCCAGAAGCCCTAAACCTTAAACCCTAGGGTTTAGGATTCACATGTTGGACTAAGAAGCAAGTCAGGCCGCAGGTACTGTGCCCTGAACCCTAACAGTAAGAACGTAGGGTTTAGGGGTTTGGGGTTGGGTTTTCGGCGGTTTTATCGAGCTCTGCAGAAGTGTCTACTGGGCTTAGGCGTATAAGGAATAGACTTTCAATTCTCGGGGATCCTTAACATGATGTAAAGTGCCTTACTTAGTTAAGGGGGGTTTTGATTGAGTTTGTGGGGGAGGCCAGGCACGCCAGGCCCTTGGGCTAAAGCCAAACCAACCGTTAAGGGTTTACTTGAAGGGGCAGGGGTCTTAGCAAGTTGGTTATAAGTAGGGTAATAATTAGGGTAACTCCATTTAGGGCACTTATAACTCTACTTATAACCTACTTACTAAGTCCCCTGCCCCTTCAAGTAGGGTTTAGGGTTTGAGGTCCCATGAGGCCCATCATGTCGGGCCCTAGGCTTCATGAAACCCAAAACCCCTACATCCTCTAGGGTTTAGGGTTTAGGGTTTAGGGTTTAGGGGCCTGAAACCCCCACCCCTACACCCTAAACCCTAGACGCTGAAGCCCCAAACCCTAAACCCTAAACCCTAAACCCTAACACCCCTAGCAAACCTTATAACCCTAAACAAAAATCCTTACAGGACCCTTGTAAAAACCTTATAGGAGCCTTGTGCAGCACCCTTTACAGCTTCTCGTATAGAACCTTTACCGGCGTCGGCAAGATTGTTTCCCATGGCTCGGCGGTAAAGGATCCGAGACTGTCATCGTGGTTGGACTTTTTCCTCGGCGTCTGCGGCTATGTCCTTCGATAGTCAGACGCGACTGTGCTACGAGCGAACCCTAAACCCTAAGCCCTAAACCCTGAACCCTAAACCCTAAACCCTAAGCCCAGTGCGCGGTGCTCTACTTCTACTCGGGATCCTTCAGAGTCACGGCATGTTCCTCAGCATCCCTCCGGCACGAAGCTCTTGCGAGGTTACTGCTACTTAGCAGACCACTGCCTGCAGCAAAACCTCAAGCTGCTCTCACTGCGGCCAAAGTGCCACGACTTTGACCATACGCTGTGGGAATTGTGGCAGCAGATCTTTGCCGGCCACGAGTGGTTTCTCTCATCATCTGTCTGGAATAGATGAATCTAAGATTTCATAGGACTATTCAGTCGGCTGTCAAGAAGAGTCACCCCAGGAGTTTGTGCTCAGAGGGTGATCGACCCGGTATTTAGTGGGACTGAAGATTCTGGTCCGAAGAGCCGATGTGTAATCATAAAGGGGCTCCTGAGGGGGTCAGTAAACAGATCTATAGGTATATGGGTTTTTAGGGTTTTATAGGGTTTCAGGGTTTTGGGATGATATAGGGTGCGGTTTAGGAATCGGTTTATTTATGGCTTCGGGTTGGGAGTGGCTTCTCACTCGATGCCAGGATTCTTACCGCTTGACAAAGCCCTGAACCCCAACCCCGATAGATAGTAGAGAGCCTTTTGGAAATCCTTTGAAACGCTGTCTGTTCCCTTTGATAGAAACCCTACATAGATCCTAAACCATTTTAGAAACCGTTCCTTCTGTAGAAGCCCCTTTTCAACCCTCATATAAGCCCTCGTAGAACTTCTTTGAGAAGCCCGTATAGAGACCCTTGTAACGACCTCCATCAAAGCCCGATTGTAGGACCCTAAACCCTAAAGCCCAGCAGCATCAAACCTACAAGCCTCCGTAGAAACCCTAAACCCTAAACCCTAAATCCTAAACCCTAAACCCGAAACCCTAAGCCCCCAATGCAGGACCGCTTCAAGCGCAAGTATTCCAACCCGGACATCCCTGGCTGGGCAGGCTCGGGTTGTCCGGGTTTGGAGGGTTCAGGGCTCTTAAGTTCAGGGGTTTAGGGCATGAGCCCACAATCAAAGACATCTTTAGCACTGGGGTCAAACGTCGCCGACTCGAAACACCTCCAGCTCCGACCTGCTGCATGCTTGGACAGGATATCCCAAGCAGACTGCAATGTAATGTTGATTGCAGGAGACGGCATAGAACAAGCAAGCCACGTACAAACAGTTGGTTCTGTCAAAACCAGCTGGCGCACCATGAGGATTCACAAAAACATTGAAACAGTGCAAGAAAGTTGTCAGTTGTTTCGAAAAGTGTTATCTGCAGAGACGCAAAGACCACAAATCGTGCGCATGGTGCAAGCAGTGCCTGTAGGACACTTCCATCGAAAAGGTATGGTGGCCACGATGCCACATTCAGTGGGACAGCCCATCCGGTGTAATCCACGAAATGGACATTCAACTTTGAAGGACTAAATGCTTGAGAGACTGTATGCCGCGAAAATGGAAGCCAATAATGACGAAGTACATGCATGAAGCACGGACAAAGCCAATGTGAATGATGCGCATAGCACTGGAAAGGGTCCGCGGAACAAATCTCCCAGAGCAACACGGCAAACGCCTCACCCCGCACATGTTCTGCAACATTTTGGTCAGGTTGGGGAGGGGTATGCTTCTTAGTAGCTGAGTAGGTAACTTTACCTTTTTCGGGGTTTATATATAACCCTGCCAGAGTAGAAAAGGCTAGCTTTTTTGGGGCTACTTGGAGGATCATGGGACTTAGTAACTAGGGTTATAAGTACCTTAAGTGGGGTTCTAAGTAATTATAACTGTAGTTATCTTAAGTAGAACCCCAAGTACTAAGTCCCATGATCCTCCAAGTAATCCCTCAACTCCCTAAATTTTTGAGCCCTTCAGCCCTAAACTCCTAAGATCCTTAAATTCTTAAACTTCCAAACCCTTTAGCGCTAAGCTCCTGAAATTCTAAACCCTTCAGGATTGCCTCTTGCAGCCTTAAGAGCCTCACCAAGGCGAGCAGCAGAATCCATGTATGCACGGAGCGCTCCCCAGAGACTCTAATATCTCTTAATTACAGAATATATATATATACACCTTAATATTATAGTAGGATCCCTGGTATCATCTAAGTCTAAGGAATATTCCGTAATTAAGGGATATTAATATTGGAGTGTCTGGGTCTATCATGCATAGGCCAAACCTGAAAGGGCAAATCATGAGCTTAGGGTTTAGGGCTCAAGGGATCGTTAAAGGGTTCCACAAGGGTTCCTTTAAGGGTTTGTCTCATGGCTGATCCTTAGTTGTTTTCGCCGCCAAGTCAGCAGCCTCGTTCAAGCAGTCCAGGCCAAATGTTCGGCAGGAGGTAACAGAGATGTGAAACGATATGCTTCATTGACCACGCAGTGGGGTTGAAAGACTGTAGTGTCGTGCGGCTGCCTCGGCGGTCAACAAAAACACTGAAACTCGTAATTTCCTGCGAGTTCCAAAACCCTAAAGGTGCTCACAAAAAGGACCCTAAACAAAGAAACCCTAAACCCTAACCCCTAAACCCTAACCCCTAACCCCTAAACCCTAAACCCTACACCCTGAACCCTAAACCCTAACCCCTAAACCCTAAACCCTAAACCCTGAACCCTACACCCACAACCCTGACCGCTTGAACCCTACACCCTACACCCTAAACCCTGAACCCTACACCCTAAACCCTAAACCCTGAACCGTACACCCTACACCCTCAACCCTGAACCCTACACCCGACACCCTAAACCCTAAACCCCAAACCCTAAAGGTGTCACAAAACGAACCTAAGGGCCTCGAAGCTTCCCAGAGACTCCGACATCCCTCAATTTTAGGACTAAACTCTAAATCATATTCGGGATCACCAATATATTCTTACGGAATATTCCTTAATTTCCTTCAAAGAACCCTCATAGATCCATCTAAGAACCCCCCCCCAACCGGGCAGGCTACGATCCGGAGAAGTGGAAGGGGCAGCTCTATCCCACTGAGCCCCTCGGATTTGACCTCACACAGTCCTAAACCCTAAACCCTAAACGCTAAACCCTAGACCCTAAACGCTAAACCGGGGCTTTGGGACATTTTATATTTTCCCTTATTGGGCTTAAGAGGATCTTATTTACTAATATTTTTTCAAAAGCTTTAAAAGCCCCACCTAGGTTAGAGCTTAGGGCTTAGGGTTTAGGTTTCATGCTTTAGGTTCAGGGTTTAGGGATCAGAGTTTAGGGTTCAGGATTTAGGGTTTAGGGTTTAGGGTTAAGGGTTTAGGGTTTAGGGTTTAGGGTTAAGGGTTTAGGGTTTAGGGTTTAGGGTTCAGAGTTTAGGGTTCAGGGTTTAGGGTTTAGGGTTCAGGTTTAGGGTTTAGGGTAAAGTAAGGGTTTAGGGTTAATCGTTAGGGTTTAGTTCGGGGTTTAATTTGCTTTGCTGTCGGGGCCGCGATCCCAGTAACGGGTCTTTGATGAATTCCCCTGCGACTCTCCGACCCAATCAGCCAGGTGAGCCCATTAACTTCTTAAAGACGAAGTCTCAAACCAAAAGCCACTCCTTGAACATTGAGAATGCGGCCACACCCTGAACCCACAGAGCGTAGATCCTGAACAATACACGCAGAGACTCCAATATCCCTTAATTAACGAATATACCTTAAATCATATTAGGGATCCTGCTATAACTTAAGGAATATTCCTTAATTATGGAAGATACCTTAAATCATATTAGGGATCCTACTATAACTTAAGGAATATTCCTTAATTATGGAAGATACCTTAAATCATATTAGGGATCCTGCTATAACTTAAGGAGTATTCCTTAAGTAAGGGATGTTGGAGTCTCTGGGCACGCCCCGTCTTTCACGGCCTTGAGCCTTGATGTTAGGATCCCCATCTTACATCCTCGGATCCATGAGGTTCCTTTAAGGGGTCTATAGGGTTCTGTAGGGTTCTATAGGGTTCTATAAGGGTTCTTAAGGGTTCGTAAGAGTTTTAGGGTTTTGGGGTTCCTTTAAGGGGTCTATATATAAGCGTTCTTTAGGCAGGTCTGGTTTATTAAGCACGGGAAAACGATAAGGTCCTCCGTCTGACAATCCAAGCCGATAGAAAGCGTGATCGAAAGGTATATGGACAGATCGAGAAATCAGATACATAAGTAGGTAAATATACGAGCCAGACAGAAATGCGAATAGAGAGATAACAGACAAAGCGATCATACTAACACGATGATAAGAAGCACGCCTTTGATCTAACTGTCTACCTACCGCCTTTCTTTCTGTGTATCCATCTATCTAACACTCGCTCTCTCGCGCTCTGTTGAAGATATATACAGACATATTATACAGACATATATATGTCTAGTATATACACATACACATATCCATCTATCGATCTTTCGACCTACCTATCTGTTCAGCATGCGGAGCCTATATACCTTGAAACATCAACCCCTAAACCCTGAACACGAAAGCCGAAGCCCTAAGCCCAACACCCGAAACGCCAAACCCTGATCCCTAAACCCAAACCCTAAACTCCTAAACAAAACAAACACGTAAGCCCTACTATCGCCCTAAAGCTCTAAACTTAAACTCTAAATCTTTAAAACCCAGTTTCAACCAAAAACCTAAGCCCGAAATTAGACCCTAAATCCTTCTTTTTTCAAGCTCAGTTTAAACCTCTTCCGAGAGGAAACCATGGACCCTAATTTCACCCTAAAGCTCTAAACCATAAACGTTCAATCCTAAGAACAACCCAAACCTGAAGTTAGACCCCAAAGCCCGGAAGTTTCCCAAAACCCCAAAACCTCAAATCCTAAACCCTAATCCTAAACCCTAAGCCCTAGACCCTAAACCCTAAACCTAAACCCTAAACCCTAAACCCTAATCCTAAACCCTAAGCCCTAGACCCTAAACCCTAAACCTAAACCCTAAACCCTAAACCCTAAACCCTGACATCCTCTTTGCGACCGAAGGACTGCCTGCGACTACGCTTTCCTGCCATTCGGAGCCGGTCCCCGGAAGCGCCTGGGAGTTTATGGCTTATGGCTCTGGGAATCGGGGTTTAGTGTTGGCTTCCTTTGGAGGGATTCTTTGAAGGCTAAGAGTTTAGGGTTTAGGGCTAGGGTATAGGGTTTTAGGGTTAGGGGTTTTAGGGTTTTAAGTGTCAGGGTTCAGGGTTCTAGGGTTTGGGGGTTTAGGGTTTAGGGTTTGGCGGTTTGGCGGTTCAAGGTATGGGGTTTCAGTTACCGAGTTTAGTGTTTAGGGTTTGGGTTTTTTAGGGTTTAGGGTTTTGCGGTTGCGACTTCAAGAGTCTTCGGCAACAGAAGCGCGTGGGGTTTGTTGTGGAGTGAGTGCAGGGTTTAGGGTTCGGGTCCAGGGGTGAGGTTCAGGGTGTGCGGTGGAGGTTCAGGGCTTAGGGTTCATAGAGTCAGAGGGTTCAGGGTTTAGGGTTCGGGGTTTACGAGTGGATGGGGTGCGGATGTCGGAGTTTTGTAGGGCTTTGTGGTTGACAGCCTCTGGTCTAGGGACTGGGTTTAGGGTTTAGGGTTTAGGGTCCTAAACCCTAAACCCTAAACCTGGGTTTAGGGTTTAGGTTCTGTGGTTCAGGGTTTGGGGCATAGGGTTCGGTTCAGGGCCTTGGTTCTGCGGCTATTAGGGGTGTTGCAGCGTTTGGATTCAAGTCGGGCGGCAGGGCCAGCATGATCTTGTGAGTATGCTGTGAGCTTTCGATCCTCCTTTTGTTCTGCTGCTTCTCGTTCTTATTCATCACCATCCTCCTTATCTGCAAATTCGTCACGATCTGGGCAATCGTCATGGTCGCCATCAGCATCGCCACCAGTACGACCATCACCGCCACAAACGCCCGCCGTCACCCCATCATCAGCACCGCCACCACAGCGGCACCACTCCACAAGTGAGGACAGTGACAAGGTTAGACCTACGCCTGGCTTTGAAGATCAGGCTGTGCATTTTTGCGGTGCAGCGATGATGTCGAAGATGTAGGCGCCTCGATGAACCGCACAAGCTCAAAACCCAGCCACCTGCCCTTCCACACCTTTGGCACAGGGACTGTGCTGAAAGAAGCACCACCCATATCAGCCCGAAAATTACGAAAGAGAGAGAGAGAGAGACAGTGCCATGGCAGATCAGTGAAAAATAGTCAGCGCCGAAGTAACATCAGCCAACCGGGGTTTTGCAGCCTGGATGCGCCCCAACCAGCAAGTCACGCCGACAATTTACAGATTGCCTGCTAACCAGCGTGGAAGTTGGTTGGCGGGATGTTGGAGCATCATTATTCTGTTGTCTTTCTCTGATCACTTTCTGCAATCAGTTTGTACAACGCCCCACCCCTCGCAAAGCAAGCAGAACGCGGAGCAACAGGAGAGACTTTATCTGCATTTCGGGAAGGGGAGAACCCTAAACCCTAGACCCTGAACCCTCAACCCTAAGCCCCGAACCCTGAGCCCTGCGAGTTGAAAAGAGGCGCTTGAAACAAAAAAAGAACCCTGAGCCCTGAACCCTAAACCCTAAACCGGAGGGAGGGAGGGCGCCGTTGAAAACATCAGAGGAAGAGCAGTCAACTGACCGAGGTGCGTTGGAGATGCATTCGCGATGCTGCCTGGTGGACATGGTAAAATAGAGGCCTTAATAATTAGAATAGGGTCCCTTAACGGGTTCCTCTTAAAGGGGTCTATAAGGATTACTATAAGGGGTATCATGAGGGTTTAATATAGGGGCCTTAATAGTTACCTATAATATTGTGGGGTTCCTTTGTATAAGTATAGTATAATGGGCGCCAAAACACTATTACAATTGTTAAGGCCCCCTATAGTAGTTGGGCTTTGGGTTCCTTCAAGGGGTTCAGGGTTTAGGGTCTAGGGTAGATAGAAGCATCAAAGCGTTACTAGTATGATTTTAGGGGTCCTGACTATAATTGTAGTGAGGTAGAATCTGCACCAAAACCTATTCTAATTATTGATCGGTGCCTTTGCATTAGTTAGGCTTTGGGTGTACGATACGTTTAGTGATACCAAGCCCTTAATTTAAACCCAAACCCTGAACCCCTAAACCCCTACACCCTAACCCCAAGCCCTTTAAAGCCAAGACCCAATTCTCAAGCCCTTGAACCCTAGCCCCAAGCCCCAACCTTAAACCCTAAACTGCCTACCAAGCCGAACACGGGGATCCCAAACAACTCTACTTCGTCTCTGCGCCGAAAGTGTAGGGTTTAGGGTTTACTCCTGTGCCGGCGCCCACAAAACATCAACGTCAAAAGCCCAGAGCACAAGCTACACCCTACCTCCCGAAACCTTAGCCAAACATGTCTGTGGCCCCATGGCCATGGATGGCTGAGCAGCTATACGACGAGCCTGAAAGCACCTCGTATGGTTACCTCTTGCAGGATCATGGGACTCCGCAAGCAAGTGTACCAAGCACCGCGGCATCCGTGCAAGCATACGGAGGCTTGCAGACATTCGAGGATCTACGGGGTCAATGGTTGAACCGCAATGCTTCGCGGTTTTGGGCCTGCGAGTGTTCTGTGGGGCCGCGGGTGGAGTGGTGTTTTGGTATGTCACTTGCACACAGTGTGCGGGCAACCTTGTTGCCGCCGCCCGGCTTCGCCGAACAGGATGAAGTTGCCAACCTGCCAACTGCCAGTTTGGCCACCAATGCGCGCTCATGGGAAGCTCATTGCGACCATGATGCGAAAGTTTGCCAGCCTGGCGGTGGTGGACGGAGCAAAGTATAACCACATTTCCACTACAGCTACTTTGTCGGTAAACCCAGCTACTAAGTCGCATGATCCATAAAATCCAATGCCGTTATAGATCCCATGTATAGAACCCTTGAAGGAATCCTTTGATACTCTCCAAGTTGCTGCGTCCCATGATCCTTTCAGTACCCAGGAACAACCAAGCAGGCCGACAGCTTCGGAACTAAAGCTAATTGACACGTTATCAGACCCTGAACAGTCAATTTCGGCCGTCGAAGTTTCGGTCCTAACCCGAACCGTTGATGTATAACAATCCCAAAACCCGAAGGCCCTAAACCCTAAATCCCAAGCCTCAGGCTTGAGGGCAGTGTTGCCCTTGCGATGGTGGTGCGAGGCAGTTCTTTGCATTTTCCGGTTTCAGTGTGGTTCTCTCCAAAGGGTCCTAAGTACCTATATGGGGGTTTCCGAACATAGGGGACCTAATATAGTACCCTAAATAGTAGGATCCTTATTATAAGGACCCAAAATAAGGTACCCCTAATTTTCGGAAACTCCCATATGGGGCATACAAGTACTGAAGATCCTTTTGGGATTGTGGCTGGATGTGTTTTTCAGATGTTGGGGTTTAATATAGGGGCCTTAATAATTAGAGTAGGGTTTGGGGGCCCATTATACTATAATTATAATAAGGACCCCCCAAAACATAGCATTGGCAGTTCTTGAGGCCCCTATATTACACCCCCCAGAATACCCTTTATAGACCCCTTTAAAAGGAACCCTTAAAGGTACGCTTGGGGAATTCTTGAGGCCCCTACATTAAGCACACAAGCATAAGCATTTTATAGGGATATCCCTACCTTATTGGGCTTTATTATACGGGGGCTTATATGGGATATGATGGCTTTGCAGGCTTCAGCATTGTAAAGTGGAGGCCCCGGACCCGTCGTCTGAGTAGCTGTCGTCCATAAGGTCCATGAGTCACTTAGGCCACCAAAAAAAGCACATAAGCAAAACTTAGGATAGGGATATCCCATATAAGCCCCCGTATAATAAAGCCCAATAAGGTAGGGATATCCCTATAAAATGCTTATGCTTGTGTGCTTTTTGGGTCCCTAAAAGCAGAGATCCGAGACAATTAGGTAGTATAAGTAGGGAGACCCCTTAAGGGGGTTTAGGGTTTACAGTAGAAGCCAGAAAGTTGGAACATCAATATCCTCATGGCCTTAAGGTAAAGTATAGGGGATCCCAGCATTAATCCTCCAAAAACCATGTTCCAACTTTCCGGGNAGGGTTTACAGTAGAAGCCAGAAAGTTGGAACATCAATATCCTCATGGCCTTAAGGTAAAGTATAGGGGATCCCAGCATTAATCCTCCAAAAACCATGTTCCAACTTTCCGGGGTTCACCTTAGGGGTTTAGAGTTTTTAGGTGTTTAGGGGCTAGGGTGTAGGGTTTAGGGTTAAGGGGATAAAGGTTTGGTGTTAGGGTTTAGGGTTTGGGGTTTAGGGGTTTAGGGTTTAGGGGTTTGGGGGTTAAGGGTTTAGGGTTTAAGTATGAGTAGGGCGACCCCTTAAAGGGGACCCTTCTTAACCCTACTTCTGGCTTTCTTAAACGGGACCTTATTGAGAGGGTCTATATCCCCAAGGGTCCTCCTTATCCCAGCTCCAACCACTACACCCCACTTGCAGGATTCAGGGACTCAGTAAGCAAGCCGTTGGAGTTATAAGTTATAAAGTTATAGGTATATGTAATGAGGTCCCATGATCGTTTTCGCAGACTCTAGGTCCTGAAACCCGAAGCCCTTACCTCTCCGCACTCAAATGTAGATCGTGAGCCTGACACCCTCAATCCAAAATAGTAGACCCCAGAAGGTTGGAACTTGGATTAAGGATGGTTAGTGCTGGGATTCCTTATACTTCTCCTTCAGGGCATCAGGATAGCGATGTTCCAACTTTCTGGCTGCTAGTGGAGGGCTCAAAAAGTCAACCCTTAGACCCTAGACCCTGGACCCTAAACTCTGAGCCCTAAAACCTTAAAGCCCTAAACCCCCAAACCCCGAAACCCCTATACCCCTAAACGAGCCCTTAAGGAGAACCCTAGTATAGAACCCTGAACCCCTAAAAGCCAAGAAGCGCAGGCTTCGACTTTACCTTCGCAGCGCCGACCGCGGATCCCAGCCAAGTCGGGACCTGCACCCTGGCCTGGTTTTTGGGGCTTTCGGGGTTCGGGCTGTACAGTTTTAGGGCTTTAGGGGTTTAGGATATAGGGTTCGGGCTTTAGGGTCTTAAGGGTTTAGGATTTAGGGTTTGGGTTTTGGGGTTTTAGGGTTTAGGATTTAGGGTTCGGGCTTTCGGGTTTCAGGGTTTAGGGTTTTTTTTCAGCTTTTTTGTCGGCATTTAGGGCTACAGGGCTTGGGGTGTAAATTCTAACAAACTTGTTCGCCACAGCAACATAGACAATCTTAAGCCCGCAAACTAAACACCCCAAACCCTGCTTCCAAAGCCCTACACTGAAACCCCACTCCGCGAGCCTACTGGCCTATGCTGGACCTAACACCCCTCAATCGCGGTCTTTTACACTGGACACACCCATCCTGAACCCCCTAACCTTTAGAGAACTGTACTGCAACCCCTTGTACATAGATTTCTTCTAGTAATCCTTATAGAACGCTTGTGGAACCACAGCAAACCCTAAACCCGAAACCCTAAACCCTAAGCCGTACAAACCCCAAGGCACCGGGGCAACGATCCACACCAAGAACGGGCTTTGGATGAAGCCGCGAGCCAGGGCGCATTAGCCGGCGAAAGCGGCCTCAGCGCTTCATGTTTGGAGTTTAGGGTTTTTAGGGTTTAGGGGTTTAGGGTTTAGGGTTTAGGATGGTTTAGGGTTTAGGGTTTTAGGGTTTAGGGTTTAGGGTTTAGGGTTTTTAGGGTTTAGGGTTTGGGGCTTCTGGGGTTAAGGGTGTAGGGTGAATGGTTCCTTTGAGAGATGCCAGAAGGCCAGAGTTCCTGTAGGGGTTCTATTAGCGTTACCATAAGGTTACTATGATGGTTCTATACGGGTTTAAGGTTCCTTCAGGGTTTAGGTTCAGGGTTTGGGAGGGGTTCCTCTCAGGTTTACCATATGGATTAAGAGCGCTAAAGACAAAGAAGCCCAGAAGGTCTCGACTTCAAGAATAGGGTTTAGTTTAGGGTATAGGGTTTCAGTAAGGATGTAAAGTTTCCTTATTTCACATATTTCGCAGTCTTTTCCCGGAGGATAGTCCTGTTATATTCGGCTACTAGCAAGGTCCATAGCCTACTTGGAGGATCATGGGACTTAGTAAGTCGGGTTATAAGTAAGGTAACTACAGTTATAATTACTTATAAGCCCAATTAAGGTACTTATAACCCTACTTACTAAGTCCCATGATCCTCCCAGTAGACCCTAAACCCTAAACCCTTACAGTACCCCTATAGATCCCTTTAAGGAACCCTAAGGTATAGTCTNTACTTACTAAGTCCCATGATCCTCCCAGTAGACCCTAAACCCTAAACCCTTACAGTACCCCTATAGATCCCTTTAAGGAACCCTAAGGTATAGTCTTTTAAGTCCCATGATCCTCCAAGCAGGTGGACGACCTGGGTTTAAGATAAACCCTAAACCCTAAACCCTTATAGTACCCCTATAGATCCCTTTAAGGAACCCTAAGGTATATTCCTTAATAGCCTATGGTTTATCCGTAGGGTTTCCTGGTTTATCCGTAGGGTTTCCTGGCCGAAAGGAGGGTCCCGTGCAGCGTGTTTGAACCTCCCAAGACTTGATTGATACGTTTAGGGTTTAGGGTTTAGGGGTTGATGGTCAAAATCCTGCATGACCCATTATAAGGAATCTACCATCATTCCCATAGTTTAGGGTCCTTAGGGTCATGCAGGATTTTGTCCATCAGCAGTAGTACGGGTACACCGTGAACGATGAGGTTTCTGGCATAGTCGGGGTTTCAAGGGTTTAGGGCACAGGGGTTTTAGGGTTTAGGGTTTAGGGTTTAGGGTTTAGGGTCCGTGCGCTATCCGGCGCTGGTACATGCTGTTCGGGGTTTGGGGTTTACGGCTTGCGATTTACGGTTTGATTCTTTCGGGAGTTGGTGCTTAGCGCAGGTTCAGTAGGCGGCCACAGAGCCCTATGGCCCCCACTTACCAGGATTAGGAATGACTAGTTAGTGAGACACGGAGTGTCGGCATGCATCACAGACTCAATCACGTAGCTTAGAACCGCAATAGTAATCCTGACAGGAGGAGTCAGAATGTGTTTTAAATAGAATACAACTCGGAGGGACAACTAGAAATACTTGTTCATTTTGGTTCTAAGGGCGCAAAAGTTTGGCGATTGCTGGATTTGAGGTTTGGGGTTTAGGTAAGTTCAAAATTCGAGTTGGCTATGTGGTTTGAGATGGTTCGTTTTGCTGAGTCTGGTTTCATTGTGTTTGGCCTTCTTGGGACCGTACTAAAGCCCCAAGCAGTGGATGCCGTATTTCTCGGATTTTTGCAGCCATAACTGTGTTTGTGGATCCGGGTGCACTTAAGTTCGAAGCAAAACTGAACTGCAGCTTCCCCTTCTCTTACCTCTGGTTAGTAGGGAATGGAGGAATGGGGTAGAATTATAACTACTACGGCTGATGGACAAAATCCTGCATTACCCATTATAAGGAATATACCATAATTCCCATAGTTTAGAGTCCTTAAGGTCATGCAGGGTTTTGTCCATCAACAGTATTGCTACCATTCTTCCATTCCCTACTAAGCAAAGGTAGGTTCTTGCAGAAGTTCTTCACATGCTCTGAACTACGCCCCTAAGCGGCCCTGAGCACTTTTCAAACGCAGATAACACCGCTCCTGTATCCGACCTGGGGGTTTCCGAACATAGTACCCTAAATAATAGGGTTTAGGGTGTAGGGTTTAGGGGGATCCCTATTATAAGGACCCCAAAATAAGGTTCCCCCTAATTTTCGGAAACTCCCACCTACAGTTCGCTGCCTTGAAGCTCCCTGTCCTACACCCAAGAGCCAAACCCCAGAAGCGGCTTTTCCGTTTGGGAGTTTCCGAAAATTGGGGTACCTTCTTTTGGGGTCCTCATAATATGGATCCTACTATTTAGGGTACTCTATTGGGGTCCCCTATTTTCGGAAACTCCCATTTCGGAAAGTCTAGGGTTTCAGCTAGGCCTTGGGGTTTAAGCTTTCGAGCCTGGGATCTAGCGTTTAGAGTTTCGGTTTCGGGTTTAGGGTCTTAGGAGTTGGCTTCGGATGTGAACCACACCTCCCGAAAACGGAGCCCTGGCCCCTTCCGCAAACAAAGCACCCGGATCCCATCCACCCGGCACCCAGCCGACGAGGCTATGCGCACGGAGAGAAAGAAGCCCTTTTTCGCTTGTCCCCCCGACCAAAGAAACCAATGAATAGCAAAGCAAGCGATCCCAGTTTCGGCAATCTGATCCTTTTCGAGGAATTGGGGATGGGTGGTTCAATGTCGATGGGTTACGACTTCAAGGTATTGTGGTTTAGGGTTTACTGTTAAGGATATTGTGCCAAGCTAAACCCTCCTAAACCCTAAACCCTAACCCCGAAACCCTAAACCCCTGAACTCGAGCACGAGAAGCTTGAGGGCTTTTATGGGCGAGTTTGGGCATGCGCGGAGGCTGCTGGTTCCTAACTGCCAGGGCCAGGTTTGGGGCTTCCGGGTGTGGGTTCAGTTTCAGGGTTTAGAGCTCGCTTGACAGTTGGGGGCAACGATTTCCGGGTTTAGGGTTTAGGGTTTAGGGGTTTTGGGGTTTGGGGTTTGGGGTTAGGGTGTTTACGTTGCCAGCTTGTTCCGAAACCATCTGGAGCAGCTTCCTGCTTGGATGCTAAGTTTCAGTCCCGAAAGCTGCGCGAAAAAACCCGACCCCCCTAAGCCCGAGGCGGGGGGGGGGGTGGTTATTTAGAAAACAGCGTGGAAGTTGAAGCTGGATATGTCTTCGGACCGGAGGCATTTGAGCATTGCTTTGGATCAGCTTATTGCAGGCTTGCTCATACTCAGCTACCCCGAAACGACGTTTTGTTAAGGAAGCCCTTTGCAAGGGGAACGCTAACCGAACCGCATATCCATCATGGGCAGTATTTTCTTTCAAACTCGGCGGCACATCTGTCTACATGTCAATCTTGACATCAAATCAAAAAATAAGTTCATGTCATATCCACATATACTACCATTATGGAGTTAGGTCACCAAAACCATAATAGGGATGGTCTTTTGGGACCTAGTTCCACAATGGTTGTGGACCCTCTGAAGCCAGCCTATATTAGTTCATGTACTACATTCCACGATGCGGCTGATCTTGCTAGCAAGCCGACCTTTGCCTCGTCCTTGATAGTAGTAGTGGCAGTAGCCGCCTTACTATAAGGGCTTTAAGAATTAGAAGAGGGTTTTGGGGCCCATTATACTATAGTTATAGTAAGGACCCCCCCCCCAAAAAAATAGTATAGATAATTATTAAGGCCCCTATATTACGCATCCTTTTGCTGGCGATGGCGACTTCCGGCCTCTCTGCTGGCACTCGCCTTGCACCCTACACCCTTGCACGTCAAAGCTGCGCGGAGCTTCTTGACAAGGCTTCGGCAGAGTGGCCGGATCTGCCCTTCCGAGTCTAGGCTTCGATTTAGGATACTTTTTGCCTTTATTTTTACTATAGAGCCCGAAATACAAATAGATTTTGGGGACTGTTGAAGTCGACACCTAGGAGTGGATCACGATGCCGCATCAAGCTTCGCAAGAGAGTCCAGGTCTTTATATGGCCTCATGGTCGTAGAAGCCCTCGAGGGATCTAACCCCCAGGGATCTGACTCTCGCAATAGTTCTCAGTGACTTAGTAGCTGAGTGGACACACTTTACACTTTTTTGGATAATACTACCCACTATAAGACTAAAAGTGTACACTTTTTGGGGCTTATGAACTCAGCAACTAAGGTGGCATCGGGTTTAGGGTTTTAAGGATCCTTCTGGGTTTCGGGGTTTTAAGGATCCTTCCGGGTTTCGGGGTTTTAAGGATCCTTCTGGGTTTCGGGGTTTAAGAATCCTTAGGGGTTTCGGGGTTTAGTTTAGGGGTTCAGGGGTGTCTCTCTCTCAAGCCCCTCCTTGAAGCCCCCCTTAAGCCCCTTTTACGGATTTACTGTCTGGTTCTTGGTAGGATGGGGGAATGGATCCCTATAGTAGTCCCTGTATAATCCCCAACAATAGTCCCCATAACCCATTCCCAATTCCCTACTAAGAACCAGACAGCCTACTAAGAACCCTAGACCCCTATAGCATAACCCTTATAGTAGCCCTTATAGTAACCCTTGAAGGAAGCCTTAAAGGAACCCAATTCCCTACTTACGCCCCCTTTACGGGTTTAAACCCTAAACCCTAAACCCTCAACGGTTAGGGTCGTGCACGTTTGCCCGTTTTGATTTTGGGGCGTCCTGACGAGCAGAAGGACGGAGGCCCGATCGAACCCTACACCCTTCAGCCCTTACTTAAAGGACCATGGGACTTAGTAATTGGGGTTAAGGGTCCCTGTAAGGGATCTATAGGGGTACTATAAGGGTTTGGGAGGCTCTGAAAGGAGCCCTTAAAGGAACCGTATAGACCCCTTAAGGGAGCCCTGAAAAGGAAGTCTATAGATCTGTTATGGTTAAAGGGGGGGTGCCTGCCCTAAACCCTAAACCCTAA
The DNA here is from genome assembly GCA_003297005.1 of Symbiodinium sp. clade A Y106. Taxonomy (NCBI): domain Eukaryota; class Dinophyceae; order Suessiales; family Symbiodiniaceae; genus Symbiodinium; species Symbiodinium sp. clade A. The sequence goes on along the minus strand of BGNK01000006.1, from coordinate 303,924 downwards.
ACCCTGAACCCTAAGTCACTGGGAGAACGAGGAGCTGGACGTTGCGATGGTTAAAGCTTTCGGAGCTTCCTTGGCGACGGATGCCAACTTCACTGGCACAGCGTGCCAGTTTGCCTCGGTTTCTGGGCCTTAGAAGGGTTCCTTGTTGGGTTCCGTTAAGGGTTCCTTTAAGGGTTCGTTTAGGGTTTGCAGTGAAGGCCCAAAAGTTGGAAACCCAATAGCCTCGATCCGTGAGAGTAATGTATAGGGAATCCCAGCACTATTTGGCCTTAGCCCGGTTTCCAACTTTATGGGGTTTATTGTATAGGTAATTCTCTAAATTCGGGTCCCGTTTAGGTCCTGTTTATGCGGGGTACTATCTTTGGGTCCCAAAAGGGGATGCTATCTGCCTGGATCAAATTAGGGAATGTGGAATGAGTTCTGGGCGCTCTATCAGGGACCTTATGGGACTATCGTAGGGATCCATTCCCCCATTCCCCACTAAGGTCCGGGGAATGAGTCAGAAACTGAAAATCAAATCCCTAGAAACCCTAAACCCTAAACCCTAAACCAGGCCTTCCGCAAATCCTCGGCCCGGAGCCCTCTAGTCCAAGCCCCAAGCCCGTAAACCTAAAACCCGAAAACCCAAAGCCCCGAAACCCCCAGACCCTGGTAAATAACGAAGCGCAAACCCTAAACCCTAAACCCCGAACCGAAACCCCCAAACCCAAAACCCAAACCCAAAACCCGAACCCCCAAACCCCTAAACCCTTAAACCAAAACCCCAAACCCAGGTAAATGAGGATTCTTATACCAATAACTTAAAGCCTAAGCCATAAGCTTAAACCCTAGGACCTACGAACCCAGGTAAATGAAGAAGCAAAAGCCTAAACCCCTACACCCTAAACCCCAAAACCCAAAAAGCCCTAAACCCTAAACCCTTAACCCTTAACCTTTAAGGAACCCTTTAAAGGAGCCCTCAAAATAGTATAGGTAAATGAAGAAGCCGGCTTTATCCTTTTGCTGCATGCGCTGGACTTCGGCTCTGGGTGGCGACAGGAACTGCACCGACATCATGGAAACTGGGCATTTAGGGTTTTGCAGGTTTAGGGTTTTAGGGTTTAGGGTTTAGGGCTTCAGGGCTTTAGGGTTTAGGGTTTAAGACGTCGAACATCATGGATACTGGGCATTTAAGGGTCTTGGGGTCCCCTATTTTTGGGTTCAGGATCCTACTATTTTAGGGTCCCCCTAAACCCTATTTCCGGAAACTCCCACATCATGGAAGCTGGACATTGAGGGTCTTGCAGGTTTAGGGTTTTAGGGTTTAGGATGTTAGGCTTTTACGGTTTAGGATTTTAGGGTTTCGGGTTTTAGGGTTTAGGACTTGGAACATCATGGAAACTGGGCTTACTCAACAATTAGGGTGCCTTTTAGGGTGCTGATAACTCTATAGAATAACTACTTAGTAGGACTTTGGTTTTAGGTTTAGGGTTTAGGGGTTTAGGGCTTCAGGGTTTAGGGGTTTGGGGGTTGGGGCTTACGGCTTGGGGTAAGAGGGGTTCAGGGTTTAGGATTTCAATTTGGGGTTTTCGATGAGCAATGCCTTTCAAGGAAAAGAAGGAACAACAACTATTGTGGTTCTTGTTCTTTCTGTTCAAAAGAAAGCAGCTTTAATAGCTACTGTCTTCTTGGCCTCTATAAAAGCAGAGGAAAGGGTGCATATCTAACCATCAAGCCGGGCGTCGAAGCGCTGCATGCGGCGGCGGCCGCATCTGGCGGCTTTACCACAGAGTGGCTCAGCAGCTGCAGCCACGCCGATGTTGCCAAAGCTTTTGCCTTGGAAGGAAACCCAGAACTGGAGGACTTGGTCGACCTCCTGTTGCAAGTGATTCACGAACTGGGCGAAGGCTGCGCCAAAGAAGGGTCCCTCGAACTATTTGTGGCACAAGGATTGAAGGCTTCTTCCGACTCTGAAGGACCTGCAGCAGAGATGGTGTGGGCTCTCGTGGACACTTTTCCTTCAACCTTTGATGACAGGTACATCCTTCGCGAAGTCCAACCTGTCTGCTTCTTCAAAAAGGCTCAGCTGGTGGTCGGCGAGCTCTATCATCGCTTCCGTGACGAAGACAGCCGCTTCCGGTTTCCCGATGGCGACCATCTGACGGCCTACGTCGACAACGTGATCTGCGCCACTCTCAGGTACCCAGAGACTCAATAATATCCCTTCATTAAGGACTATACCTTAAATTATAGTAGGATCCCTAATATGATTTGAGGAGTTTTCTTTAATTCAGGGATACTGGAGTCTCAGGTACAAGGGCGTTGTTGTTGCAAATGCAGAAGCGACGACGATGATCGAAGAGGGTCAGGAGTTGCCCAAGGGCTCCGAGTTGGAAGTCAGCTTCCGGGCCGCCGCGTTGTGCGGCGTCGAGGCCGTCACTTTGTGACATTTGGGCAACATTTTTTTTTGATTTCTATGGGTATGTAAAGCCAAGAAGGAATAGAAGTTCAGCTTTAGATACTATCCTAACCATGAGCTAGGTCTTTTAAGGAGTATTTATATCCAAGTGAAAGCATCTAAATTCAGTTGTATTATCATCCCAACCATAGGTCAAAGGAGCTACAGAGGATGCCCTCACCTCCTCAGAGCTCGGTAACTATCTCTGGGCCGGCCTGGGAAAGGAGCCAGAAATCCGAAAGTACCAGCGCCATGCGACCAAGACGGTCTTCTATTGACCGTACTTGAAGGGGCAGGGGACTTAGTAAGTTGGTTATAAGTAGGGATATATTTAGGGTAACTCCGTTTAGGGCACTTATAACTCTACTTATAACCTACTTACTAAGTCCCCTGCCCCTCCAAGTAGGGGTTTAGGGGTTTACCTGGACCCGTAGAAACCCACCTTTTTAGGGGTTTGTAGTATGATTCCCTTATATGAAACCTTAAAAAGGTAGGATATTTGGGGTTGAGGTAGGGGTTTAGGGGTTTGGGGTTTAGACTTCTATTGAGATAGAGGGAACACAGGCTGGCATCCAAGAAGCCACAACGGCTCTTGGAACTTTGCTTTTCTTTGACAGTCGTCATGTGCCTACTGTACAGTGTACAGTGTTGTAGGTACCGAAAGCTTTCGGGTCGGCACAGTCCGCTTTTGCATATGCGTTCAGGGAAAGTCGACGGCATGGGTATTGCTATTGCTGATGGACAAAATCCTGCATTACCCATTATAAGGAATATACCATAATTCCCATACGGTTGATGGACAAAATCCTGCATGACCCATTATAAGGAATATATCATAATTCCCATAGTTTAGGGTCCTTAGGGTCATTACCCATTATAAGGAATATATCATAATTCCCATAGTTTAGGGTCCTTAGGGTCATGCAGGATTTTGTCCATGAGCAGTATCGCCACTCAGTGCGATCCTGGAGTGAATCAGTTCCAAGGGGTTCTGTTTGTGACCAAGGCGTCGGCTTGCAGGTTAGGGTTTAGGGTTTAGGATCCCTGACAGCCTTTATGCAGCACCCTCCTCTGGATGAGCGTGCGGCACGTGTACAGAAAGAAGATCCTTGCTACTTTGTTTGGGTTTCGAAGCCTTTGCACTCATCCTAGGCTTGTCAGCAGCAAAAGGGTTTTGGATTTAGCTTCCCTCCTATATACATGGGAGTTTCCGAAAACAGGGGACCCTAATATAATACACTAAATAGTATGACCCTTATTACAAGGACCCCAAAACAAGGTACCCTTAACTTTCGGAAACCCCTACGTAAACACAAAAAACACTGTGAACCCCAAATAACCTACCTTGGAAAGGACTTATATAAAGAAATCATAGGGAACCCCAAGAAGGTAGGTTATTTGGGGTCCAGGTAGACGGCTTAGGGTTTAGGGTTTAGGGTTTAGGGAAGCGTAGCAAATGGGTGGTGCATCGAATCAGTAGACAACTCCATTAGGATACCNTCCCCCCCCCCCCCCCTCCCAGCCACTTACTAGATCCCAGAAAACTCCCTGCGCATCCCCAAACCCTACAAAGCCTGCCTGACAGTCTAATCAGGCTTATTTGGGAGTTTCCGAGTACCTTATTTGGGGGTCCTTGTACTAGGGGTCCTACTATTTAGGGTACTATATTAGGGTTTCCTATTTTTGGAAACTCCCAAAATTGTTCAGGAAGTATCGTTCCCTTCCCGGGAGTAAGGTGACCGATAGTTTAAGTTTCTTTTTCTCAGGTGGTGAGTCGGGTGCAACAGTCCGGCAGCTTCTCCGAGGGAATGCCGGGATCTCGTTTGTTGAGTTTCGGGTTTACTTGGAGGATCATGGGACTTAGTAAGTGGGGTTATAAGTAAGGTAACTACAGTTATAATTACTTATAAGCCCAATTAAGGTACTTATAACCCTACTTACTAAGTCCCATGATCCTCCTAGTAGGGTTTACGGTTGCCAGGATCCCGTTTCTTCAGCTAAGACTTACTACTATTATGATTATTGCTATTGTCGTTACACCGCTACTACTTTACCCAAAAGAAATTCCTTAGGGTTCCTGATTATGACTACACTATAAAGGAGCCCAAAACCCTACTCTAACTTTGTAGTTCGGGCTTGGGAGTCGTTGGTTCGGTAGGTCCTGGAGTTCGGATTTTCCGGCAAGCTTTGGGCTTCATGCCTTTTGGGCATTGTGAAGGGTTCAGGTCCTCTGGGCTTAGGGTTTAGGGCTTCGGGTTTAGGGGTTAGGGTTTAGGAAGTTTAGAGTGGCCAAGCATACAGTGACCTTTTCAATTCGATCCACGGCCACAAGCCCTCTATGCAAGGTGGATTCGCTGAGGCCTGGAATGACTGAGGGGTTAATTACACGAGCCAAAATTTCAAGGGCGCGCCCTTGAATGAGGGGCCTGCATTGGCTGGATCCAGCAGTGAACCCCCGGGGGTGTACGAGAGTGACACAGCCAACTGGGAGGCAGAGGTACCATCAGGGTCACGGGATCAGCCTAAGGGTGGCAGTAGGAACAGGAGGTCGAAGACAAGGAGCCGATCCACCACGTCGACAGAGGACAAGTGGGGGGATTCACGGTATACCGGCACCCCCAATGTTGGCTACCCTGCGTCTCGTGAGGCCAGTCCAGATCCAGTCGTCAGCATCCCCTGTGGCCACACTTATATAGAGTTTTAGGGTGAGGGTATGGTTTATGGATTTTTTAGCAATTACGGCTGAAGTTTGGGCTTTCCGGCTCAGGTTTCGCGGCGTAGGAATTGCTAACCTTATGCTTCGGGTTCCTGCACATCTTTTATACCATCATCATCCATCATAAACCAAAACCCTGAACCCTAAACCCCTAAACCCTAACCCCGAAACCCCGAAACCCTAAACCCTAAGCCCTAAACCCTAAACCCTAAACCCCTAAACCCCTAAACCCCAAACCTACTAAGGCACCCTCTTAGGCTTTGGAGGAGCCTGGGGCCTGGGGATTCGGTCTCAGACATTTAGGGGTTTAGGGTTTAGGGTTTAGGGTTTAGGCGTTTAGGGTTTAGGGTTTAGGGCTTTAGGGGTTTAGGGTTTTTTAGGGGTTTAGGGTTTAGGGGTTTAGGGTTTAGGGGTTTAGGGTTTAGGGTTTAGGGGTTTAGGGGTTTAGGGTTTTTTAAGGGTTTAGGGTTTAGGGGTTTAGGAGTTTAGGGTTTAGGGTTTAGGGAATAGGGGACTCCTGGTTTGTAGCTTGGGGACTGGCCTTCGATGTGAAGGACTTGTGGCTTGTGGTTTGGGTTTTGGGGGGCTAAGAAATGAAGAAATGATGTTTCAAGGGTTGCTGAGAATAGTTAATCTACTATATGCGCCCTCACCCCTCCAAGACAAAAAAAGAACAAGTACAAGTCCTGATTGTTCAGTTATAGTAACCCTTACATCAACCCTCAACTGAACCGTACTTAAAGCATCATGGGCCTTAGTCAGTAATTGGGTCATAAGTAAGGTAACTACAGTTGTATTTATTTATAGCCCCACGAGGTAGTTATATATCCTTGCTTATTAAATCCCGTGATCCTCCAAGCAGTCTAGTTCTTGCGGCCCCTATGTTTCTTGCTAGGGCTAGGGCCGCGAGGCTCAAGGTTCGGGGTGGTCCCAGGTTTAGGGTATAGGGTTTGGGATTTAGGGTTTAGGTTTGGAGTTTAGGGTTTGGGACTTAGGGTTCAGGGATTTAGCGTTTGTGATATACAGTTTAGGGTGGAGGGTTTAGGTTTTAGGGTTTGGAGTTTAGGGTTCAGGTTTTGAGGTCTGGGGCTAGGGAAATTGAGGCCTCGAGTCTCTTAGCGCCGGCGCCGGACATAGCTTTAGGGTGCTAGGATGTCGGGTTCAGTGTTTGGAGAGATTGTAGGGCAGAGTTTTTTTAGGGCTGTAGAGTTTCAGTGGATAGTTTTGTTATAGTATAGGCAGTACAGTCTTAGCTTTACGGGATTTAGGGTCTAGGAATTTTTGTTATACAGGGTATATAGCCGTACACTCACCCAAAACCCAAAACTATATTAGGGTGTGTAGGGGCAGTTTAGGGCTGAGTTGTCATAATGGTCAATCCGCGACGTCGTGGTTTCTGGCTCAAGGGTATAGCGACCTTCCAACCTCTCCGAGCTCTCCTTTGCGGGAGTTTTTCACGCATCCGGCAATATGGGCATCGACTCTCGATCGCTTGGAGGGTGGCGGTTTAAGTAATGTAGGAACCTGATTAAGAAACCCTGGGCCTATAACCCCAAAATAGTAGGATTCATATAAGGAACCCTAGTAAAGGCCCAAGGATTCTTAATCAGGTTCCTACATTACCCTAAACCCTGAACCCAGGTTTAAGATTGCAGGAAGGTTGGCACGGTTCGTGCGTCAGCGGTTTCGCACTTGCTAAGTACAGTAGGCTCTTCGTCTGAATGCTTGCGGTGTCGCTGGAGAATTAGGGTTCAGGGTTTAAGGTTTAGGGTTCAGGGTTTAGGGTTCAGGGTTTAGGTTTTAGGGTTTTATTCTTGAGGATTTAGGTTTATGTAGGGTTTACCGGTGTGTGGTGTACGGCTTGAACATGAATGATCGGAATCCGCATGGCCTTCAAAGAGTTCCGCGACCTCCAGTTGATGCTTCGGGGTCCTTAAACCCTAAACCCTAAACCCTAAGCCCTAAACCCTAAACCCTAAACCCTAAACCCTGACAAGATAGGAAGACCCCGAGGAGGCTCCGACCCTGAATCCCCAAAGTGCCGGGCCTGAACCCTCCCAAGGGCCCTTTAATTAAGGAATATACCTTAGGGTTCCTTACAGGGATCTATAGGGGTACTATAAGGGTTTAGGGTTTAGGGTTTATCGTAAACCCAGGTCGTCCACCTACTTGGAGGATCATGGGACTTAAAAGACTATACCTTAGGGTTCCTTAAAGGGATCTATAGGGGTACTATAAGGGTTTAGGGCTTAGGGTTTATCTTAAACCCAGGTCGTCCACCTACTTGGAGGATCATGGGACTTAAAAGACTATACCTTAGGGTTCCTTAAAGGGATCTATAGGGGTACTATAAGGGTTTAGGGTTTAGGGTTTATCTTAAACCCAGGTCGTCCACCTACTTGGAGGATCATGGGACTTAAAAGACTATACCTTAGGGTTCCTTAAAGGGATCTATAGGGGTACTGTAAGGGTTTAGGGTTTAGGGTCTACTGGGAGGATCATGGGACTTAGTAAGTANAGACTATACCTTAGGGTTCCTTAAAGGGATCTATAGGGGTACTGTAAGGGTTTAGGGTTTAGGGTCTACTGGGAGGATCATGGGACTTAGTAAGTAGGGTTATAAGTACCTTAATTGGGGCTACAAGTAATTGTAACTGTAGTTACCTTACTTGTAACCCCAATTACTAAGTCCCATGATCCTTTAAATAACTCTAAAACTCTCGACCGAGAGGTAGCCGCCCAAGCCCTCGGCAATTCCAAACCCTAATTCAGAGCACAGGGGAAAGTCTGAACCCTGACGCCCGAAGTTTCAACGGGAGCAGAAAATGATGGGTCCTTCAATTCCTAGGACCCGGAGAAATGGGGCACGAAAGTTCATGAATCCCCTGCTACTTCCACTAGTCTAAGTAGTGGTGCTCGCCTGCTTCTGCTGCTACTTTGCTACGGCCACACGGACCACTGCCACAACGAACGTCGCGAATTTCAACCATGTCTCTTGCTATTTGTGCTTACTACTGTTCCTACTGGTACAATTGAGAAGCGTTTGCCAGAACAACACCCAGAATGTGTGAACCGCTTCTGTGGGAGGCTGGAATGAGATTTTACACCCTTAAGCTTCAAGCTCGCCCCACTACCTGAAAGCAACCCTAAATCTCAAACCCTATCACTCGAATTGCCTAGTGTCTAACGCTGAGCCGGCGAAATCCTTGATCCTAAACCCTAAACCCTAGACCCTAAACCCTAAGCCCTAAGCCCTAGGCCCTAAGCCCTAAGCCCTAGGCCCTAAACCCTAAACCCTGAGCCCTAGGCCCTAAGCCCTAAGCCCTAGGCCCTAAGCCCTAAGCCCTAAGCCTTAAAGCCTGAACCCAGGACATTGAGTCCGGAGGCCGCAAGAAGATCAAGAAGCGAGCCTTGGACTGCAGGGAGCTTTAAGGATTTAGGGTTTATAGTGTTGTATAGGGTTTAGGGTTTACGGTATATTCGGTTTAGGGTTTACGGTATATAGGGTTTAGGGTTTGGGGTTTAGGGTTTAGGGTTTGGGGTTTAGGGTTTGGGGTTTAGGGTTTGGGGTTTAGGGTTTAGGGTTTGGGGTTTAAGGTTTAAGGGAAGGGTGTTGGGGCTTTTAGGGTGCTGTATGGCTTGTTAGGCATCTAGGGGAAGGAGCGTATGTAGAGTTTAGGGTTCTTAGGGCTTCTAGGGTTATGGCTTGCAGGGTTTAGGTTTTAGTGGGTTGTAAGGCTTCTATGGCTTGGACGCGTTAGAGATTTTAGGGTTTCTGTGGCTTATGGGGTTTAGGGTTTAGGGTTTATAGGGTCTAGGCATACCTAGAGGCTCATACCCTACCCCTTTGTTAAGGTACCTAATATTTCTATAGAACAGATCCTAACCATAAAACTAGGTATCCTAAAAAGGGGGTAGGGTATGACCCTCCTGGTACGGTTTAGCGAAAAGGACTTAGAGTTCAGGGTGTCGGGTCCAATGGGCACATAGCAAAGCATTGAAATCTACAGTCTTTATCAAGACAAAACCAGAGGGTCCACATATACTACTATTATGGAATTGGGCCCAAAAGACCGTCCTTATTCTGGTTTTGGGGGGCCTAATTCCACAATGGTAGTATATATGGTTTTCTGGGAACCTTGGTACCTGCAAGAGTTTGTGCGTTGAGGCCACTTTTGGGCCCTTATACAAGGCCTTCCAAGCCCTGAGCCGCTAGCCTTTGCCGGCATTTGGGGGGGCTCTCCCAAGCTATGGAGATCTCCCCCGCAAAGGTGTTATCAGGTACGGCCTCTTGAGCACAGGACCTACATTTTGCAGCTCAGGGTTGCTTGTTGCCAGTTTTTGTTCTGATTTTATTGCTGTTGCTGCTATGATATGGAGCTTTCATGGGGATGATTGTGCTGTTGGCCATGGTGGTGGACAAATATTATAATATCTACTGGCAGCCCCAAGCTTCAAGATCTAAAAACTAAACCATATTGGTGCCGAAACAGGTACCGTTGCTTCTGGTGGCTCGATGTTGAATTGTCAGGGAGAGTGTCTTGGTTGCCCAAACCGTAACTCTGAATTGCAACACAGTAAGGTGATAAACTTCAGCCCGAAGCCGATAAGCTTCAGCCCGAAGCCGCTCAAACTCCCAGTCTTTGTAATTGCACTCCAAACACCAACCTCTACCGCAAGCCTGCGGTTTAGGGTTTAGGGTTTAGGGTTGATGCCTTGCACAGTCCTGAAGCATCACAATGTCATCACAACCCAAACCGCCGATTCCTGCTGGGAGCTTCTCTGAACACCTAACCCAAAACCTCAAAACCCCCAAACCCTAAGCCTAAACCAAGAAACACTGATCCCACACGCAAAACAGGAGAGGTTCAGTCTCAGATGCTCGGCGCAGCACTACGGTTGATGGACATAATCCTGCATGACCCATAATCAGGAATATACCATAATTCCCATAGTTTAGGGTCCTTAGGGTCATGCAGGATTTTGTCCATCAACCTTATCAGGTTCAAGGGTTTAGGAAGCTAAGGGTTCAGGGTAAAGGGATCAAAGTTTCACCTTCCCAGAGAGCCCAATACCCCTTAATTAAGGAATATACCTTAAATTATTAGGGGCTTAATATTATGATTTAAGCTATATTCCTTAATTAAGGGGTATTGGGCTCTCTGGGTTTCTGGTAGTCAGAAGTACCTGAAGGCGTGTTGATACTGCATCTACACTTGCAATACTTCGAGTTGCCCCTGTTGGTCTAGTTGCATCCCTTTCGGAATTTCGGATTTAAGAGCTTCCGGTTGTTGGGCTGCACATGTGTCGAACTCGATCCTGCGCTGAATATGGGAGTTTCCGAAAATAGGGGGCCCTAATATAGTACCCTAAATAATAGGATTCTTATTATAAGGACTCCAAAATAAGGTAACCCTAATTTTCTCAAACTCCCATATACTTAATTGTTTTGGAAAGCAGCTGGAGCGTGGCTGGACCCCTGACCCTTCGAGCTTTCTGAGAAGGGGACGGTTAAGGGCCCGGGGCGCGGTTTAGGGTTAGGGTTTAGGGTTTAGGGAATTTACGTTCAATTTCTGATTTCTGGTTCAGGCAAGCTCTCCGCGAAGCTTCACCTTGAATCATTCAGGCTAGAAAGGCTCTAGACTCTAGGCGAAAGAGCCGAAGTCAGCCGAAGTCCTGTGAGGGAGTTTCGTTGTCGGAATCATAGTTTGAGATGGTACAGCTTCTGCAGACCCGTATTCTTACATCTAAACCCCGGAGGGCCCATCCCAGCAGTCTATCCATAAAAGTCCATGTACCCAAATAGTAGATGTCTTGGCCTTACAGGAACTACTGTAAGGCTATAAATAAAAAACTATCTGGATACATGGACACTTAGGGCTATGATGGAAGTGAAACTTGGATCCGTTGCGGTTCGGGTTACCTGGACCCTAAAAGTATGTAGAATAATAGCCTTTTATGGGTATTGGGCCATTATTTTACCTACTTTGGGGGGTTTAGGTAATGGCTTCGGAGTTGGAAACACAACACCCTGCACGTGAATCCCAAAACCCAACCCCACAGCCTGAACCCTGAAACCCTGCCTCTAAGCGGCACTCAAACGAAGCCCTAAATCTTAAACTCCAAGCCCTACCTTAACCCCAAATATGCTACCCTTTTTCAGGTTTCATATAAGGAAATCATACTACGAACCCCTAAAAAGGTAGGTTTCTAAGGGTCCAGATAAAACCCGAAACCAAATGCCCTCAGCCACAATCCTGAGGGATCCTCCCCTTCGCCTATGCAACCCTCACTCAAACCTTAAAGAAATGTCTCTGCGATACTGATATGAAGTAGGGTTTATATTACCGTTTTGGTGAGTGTAGATAGGCCTCCTTCTGAATTTTGGTGAGTGTATATATTGGGTTTTATTGTGGGGATACCAGTAATATAAACCATACCCTATATAGCCCTATATAGACCTTATGCAATCCTTGTAAAACCCTATAGCACCCTTCTTAACAGGAATCCGTAGCCTAAGCCCTAAGCCCGAAGACCCTCAACCTTAAACCGCAAAGGAATCCGTACCTCCTCCTTCTGTGCAAGCTCTATAAGTTCTTGGCTCGGCGTACGGACTCCAAGTTCAACAAGGAGTGGACGTGGGGTGTCACCAGAGTTGTTAGAGGGATGTACATGGTTTCATTTGAGGTTCCTGTTACGTAATTATAAGGGATTCTTAGTGTTTTATGGGGGTTCTAAAACCTTAAACCCAAACCCCTAAACTCTAAACCCTAAACCCCAAAGGGGCTATGGGGTTCCTTTCAGTACTCCTACAGTCTCCTCAACAAGGCTTCTGTAAGAGGTTTCGGAGCGGACCAAGCGTGAGCCCGAAAGCTGGGTGGAGGTTTGGGATTTAGGGTTTTGGGGTTTGCGATTTCTAGTGTGTTCAGGGTTGAGAGTTCAACAAGGAGCAGACCCCTTGCATAATTGGGAGTTTCAGAAAATAGGGGACCCTAATGTACTTATTATAAGGACACCAAACTGAGGTACCCCTAATTTTCGGAAACTCCCAATTGTGGAATGCTCTTTACTTATAACTTCACTTATAACTTAAGGCTTAGGGTTTTGGAGTGGGCCAGAGGGAGGCAAAGGAACATCTAGGTTTGGGGTCGAGAACCCTAAACCCTAAAACCCTAAAACCCTAAAACCTGAAACCCTGAAACCCCAAAACCCTAAAACCCTGAAACCCCAAACCCTAAAGCCCTAAACCCTGAAACCCTGAAACCCTAAACCCTAAACCTTGGGGTTCCTCCTGGTATAGGAATTCTTGCTGTACCTGCAGTCGGAAAAGAGCCCTTTAAAAAAAAAAAACCTTGGGTGTTTGTGGTTTGCGCTTGTGGTGATCGAGGGTCTTCGGGTTTAGGGCTTAGGGTTTAGGGCTTAGGGTTTAGGGTCTTGGGGTTTAGGGTTTAGGGTCTTGGGGTTTAGGGCTGCAGGGTGGGGAAGCCCTTAAAGTCAGGCTTAAAGTCAGTTGGATTGCACCCTGAAGGTCTAGCTTTGGTCTTTTCGGTATTCGGGGTTTAGGGGTTTAGGGTTTAGGGTTTGGGCGGTTTTGGATGCGGAGTTTAGACTCAGGGCTGACGGGTTTAGAAAGTTTTGGGGTTGAAGGGTTTAGGAGTGTGAGGGTTCAGGGGTTTAGGGGTTTAGGGCTTACCTATAGTCTCCATTATAGTTCCTTTTTTGTTGACCAGAATCTCTGTAATAGGATCCTAACCATAAAACTGGTTAACCAAAGAAAGGAACTACAATGGAGACTATAGGCAGGGGCGGGCTGCTGGTTCGAAGGGGTGCGTTTTCGTTCCTGGGCGTCAGGATTACCCTAAGGCTCCATGTACCTTTATAGTATATACTTAGGCCGTAAAGTACCTATGTATAATATGGGGATCCCTTTAAGAGGATATTTAGAAGGCAGTCCGGGCTTGGCTTCAACCCTAAACCCTAAATTTCAAGCCTTTAAACCGCAGCCCTGAACCAGAAAAGCACCAACAAACCCAAGACCTCCAGTTACCTCTAAAAGTAGGTTACTGGGTCTATAACCCAGAACCCCGGGAGGATCCAAAAAGTAGATCCCTTAATGGGGGTTCCTATAAAGTACCCTTAGTAGTATAGGGCCCCAAATTAGGGGATCTACTTTCTAGATCCTCCCGGGGGTCTGGGAATATATGGTTAGTAACCTACTATTGAGGTAACTGGAGCCCTAGGGAAACACAACTCCTGCAAGCACGTTCTTTCGCCCTCTTAAAGCGCAGTGTTCCATGTCGACAATGAGCCTCGGAGTCTAAGGCTGAAAAGCGTAAACCTAAACAGCGGTCTAGGGTGTAGGGATTAAGATTTAAAAGCTTTTGTAGACATTTATAGGACTTATAGGGTTTGTAGGCATTTATAGGGTTTATAGGCATTTATACGGTTTATGGGGTTTTCAGTGTTTTCAGGGTCTATAGGGTTTATAGGGTTTATAGGGTTCATAGGGTTTACAGGGTTTAGGGCTCGTAGGATTTAGGGTTTAGGGTTTAGGCAGCTGAGCAAAACGCCAAAGTCCACCGCGTAGGCCCCCAGACTCCATACCCCAAAGCCTGAAGCCTAAAGGCTTACGCCTTCAATGCAGGTCATCTGCAAGCGCCTGAACATGTCCGGAAGGCCTAGACTCAGTGTTTAATTAGGGTTTAGGGTTTTGGAGGTACTTGGGGGCTGTCGAGGACTTACTTACGGCTTTTAGTTGGTTGCTCGGTGTTTGGATTTTTTGGAGGTATTTGTTGCGGGTTCAGGGTTTTGGGTTTGCAGCCTTGGCATTGTGGCCTAGGGTCTGGTATCGGAGGGGTCCAGGGCTGGTCCGTGTAACACTCGTAGGTTTAGATAAATCCCCCAGGGTCCAAAGGACCCAATAATTAGGTACTCGGTTTTAGGATAGTAGTTATGTAGGTTAGTATTTTAGAGAGTATATGATTATTAGGTACTTGGACCCTTGGGGAATTAATTAAGCCCCAAACCCTGAACCCTAAACCCCACAAAGTTTCCCTGAACCCTAAACCCCACAAAGTTTCCCTGAACCCTAAACCCCACCTGAACCCTAAACCCCACAAAGTTTCCCTGAACCCTAAACCCCACAAAGTTTCCCTGAACCCTAAACCCCACAAAGTTTCCCTGAATCCTAAACCCCACAAAGTTTCAACACACTTCAACAAACCCTAGAGGGCTCAAGCAGTCGAGAAGTGGTGAGGGCGTTCGCTCTGGAAGGCTCCTGGGGTAGAACTGGGCTCTGAAATTTTGAGGTTCAGGGGTTCGGGTTTTGGGTGCTTTTGGGTGCTTTCGGGTGCTTTTGGGGTGATATAGGCTTTAGGGAAGCTTTTTTGACTTCTGGTGTTGTTTTGTTCATGAAGGGTCGGTCTGTCGTCCTGTTTTGGAGGGCCTTCAGTTCTGAACGGCTGCGGTTTAGGGTTTAGGGTTTCAGCCCTCGTTTCAGCTTGGTGTCTCCCCTGCAGGTTCTTCAAAGCTCTAGTAGCTTTATTCTGGCCTCCAAGCCATGTAGTGTTGTGACATTTCAAGTGGTCAAAAAATTATCATGTTAAATAATTTTATGTTTCATTTATGCTTCGGATATGGTTTGCATTGGTGAAAAGTTTATGATCTAGATTGAATATGATTCTACTATGATTTTATTATGTTTGGAACAGTGGTTCTACTATGAACAAAATGTACTCGAAACTATGATTTTTTTAATCAAAACCTTATGATAATATTAAAAGAATACCAATACTATTCAACCTCCTATTACATCTTGTTTAAAATATAGACATTCTCGAAAATGACTAAATTCGGAGTTAAGAGAGCCATAGTGAAACCACAGTGAAATCATAGCAAAAATCATAGTGAAAACATAGTGGAATCATTGTGGAATCATAGTCTGCCAGGAGCGACTTTCCAGCTTCATAAGTGGCAAACCATATTGAAACCATATAGATAATGATTCAAAAAACATTTTTTTGACCAAACATTTTTGTCACTGGTGCATAAAGAATCGCAGGCCCACCCTTAACTCCTAAGCCCTCCGTGGCCGAAACCACTATCGCAGGAATCGTCCCCCACTGTCGCTGTCCAAGCTCATCAAGTACATGACCAACAAGGTCTCGACTGGTTCACAACCGCAGGGAAGAGCACAGTGTAGGAGCCTTAGCAATAGAATAGGGTTAGCAATTGGAATAGGGTTCCGGGGTGCACTATAATATTGATATAATAAGAAGTTTTACTCAATAACACTGGCAACTATTCAGCCACTACACTAAACATCACACTCCAGACCCCAAATTTCAAAATCTACACCCCACACCCGAAGCCCTGGTTGAATCGTACTATGGGTTTGGGTTATTTAAGAGTGGTTTCCTTATGATGAAGACTTAAGTTAGGTTTCTTTATTATGACGACTTAGGTTAGGTTTCTTTATTATGACGACTTAAGTCAGGTTCCTTAAATAGAACCCAGGTGAGCCATACTTCGATCCCCAAGAGGTTGGTGTTCTGGGTCTACAGCTTTGGATGCAGAGGATTGGTATTATCGGGATTACCAGTACTATTGTGGGGGTTCCTTATGATAATTATAGTATAGTATACCCCCCCCCCAAACCCTATTCTGATTATTAAGGCCCCTATATTATAGTACTCTTACAGATCCCTTATAATAGCCCTTATAGAGCCCTGTAAAAGGGAACCCTATTTCTAACCCTATTCTGATTAACAGTACCGTAGCTAAGGCGCCTCGCGTGCAACTGCAAGTCTCCAGTGCTTCCTGGAGCGAAACCCTGACCATTTAGGCTTTATGGGTTTAGGGTTTAGGGCTCTAGGGTTTAGGGTTTAGGGCTTTATATATCCAAAACCCTACAACCTAAAGGGTAGGTAGGGGTCCCCTTGAGGTGTGGGGATGAGACCATCATTAGAGGTTAAGATTTAGGTTTCTTGGGTTTTTAGGCAGACCCCGAAGCCCCAGAACAGCCGGTGATATCCCAAGCCCTGAATGCCTGGGCCTAGAAATGGGACTGTGCTTCTGATGCTTCTTGGGGGCTAGGGTTTCGGTACTCCTCCTTCAACTAGTTTTGGACTAGTCATCCACAGTATCCCCCAAAAACAAAACCGAACCCGATATCCCCTGAACCCTAAACCAGCAAGCCCACATCCCTGACCTCTTTTAAGACACCTGTAACTGACTCCAAAGCCTCGAAGTCCACACACTCCACTCCAGCAAGCACAGGAGATAAACTCACTCACTCAGCCACCTAGGGTTTATGGGTTGGGTCAACTCTCACTGTCGCTCTCTCTCTCTCTCTCTTTGTCTCTCGCTCTCTCTCTCTCTCTCGCATAAGGGAGGTCCCGAGCGGCCAGTGTTGCGCCCTTGCCACCTGTTCCCTGAACCCTAAATCCTAAATCCTATAACCCTGCACTCTAAACTCCTAAATCCTAAACCCTAAACTCTAAACTCCTAAATCCTAAATCCTAAACTCTAAACCTCAAAAACCCACTGGAGGATGGCAAGATCGCCGTGGTGGTAGGCCGAGGGGGGGGGGGGCNCAATACCAAAACACCAAAAACCTAAATCCAAAACACTAAACCCAAAAAACCGCCTTGGTGATGGGGAGATCTCTGTGGTGGGGGGCCGGGGGGGGGGGGGGCCGAATCTTGGGAGGGTGGAGGGCGGCTTCGTCTGACTACGTCTGACTGAGGTTTAGTGTTTTAGGGTGTTGGGTTAAGGGTTTAGGGTTTAGGGTTAAGGGGTTTAGGGTTTAGGGTTTAGTGTTTACCTGGACCCCCAAAGTATGTAGAATAATAGCCTTTTATGGGTATTGGGCCATTATTTTATCTACTTTGGGGGGTTTAGGTAGGCTTTAGGGTTGAGGGTTTAGGGTTTCGTGTACAGGGTTGGGGTTTTTGGGCTGTCAGAGCGTCAGACATGACCTCTTTGGGCTTCGGCTTTAGGGTTTAGGGACAGTGTCTACGCAGGTCGCTTGTCGGTGCTTGGGCGTGAGGGCCTTTTGAGTTTTCAGTCTGTCGGCCACCTTGCATCATGTCCTGTCTGTGCAAGGCTACCAGAACCCTCAAATCGGAAACCACAGGACACCCCAAGCCCTCGTAAATCCTATAACAGCAACCAGCCTTAGTGGTTACCTGCAAGGCGAGTCCCCAAAGACGGAAACGAGGACCATGACAAATACGCGAGGAGGCTGCCGACGACGAGTAGGACGAAGACCAGTACGACGAGAGGAGGGGGAGGCGGAGGAGGAGGAGGAGAAGGAGGAGGAGGAGGAGAGCTGACGCGATCAAAAAAGACGACAGAGCTTAAACCCCAAACCCAAAACCCTTAAACCCAAAACCCTAGAGTCGCGGAAGTTCCTGAAGATCTCAAGGTTTCCGACTCCCACGGTGCCTTAGGACAATCGAACGTCCCGTAAGCCGCCCTGAGCTCCAAACCCTAAAGTCAAGGCCACACCCTAAACCCTAAACCCCTAAACCCTAAACCCCTTAACCCTAAACCCTAACCCCTAAACCCTAAACCCTCCACTTCGAATCCGGTTCGGGGTTTAGGGTCGGACCCCAAACTCCTAAACTCTCTACGCCCTGCAATCCTTAACCCTAGGCCCTAAACCCAAACAGACACCAAGGGAGGAAGGTGCTTAAAACAACAGGCGCCAAGACCTACAGCTTAAACCCGAAACCCTAAAAGACGCCAAGACGAGGCAAGGTCACTGACGACAAGCGGGTCTTCGATGTTCCTGAGCTGAAGGCCGGACACACAGCTGTGGTCCTAGGGTTTAGGGTTTAGGGTGCAAGTAAGTAGTACAACAAGCCCTGTGAGTTTTGCATGAAGATTCTACTGGAATTGTAGATTAGTCTCAGAAGTGGTCATGCCAGTAACAACCTTCCGTTATTGCCCTAGGTGTTTTGGAGTAATATGCTGGTGGCAGTAAAAACAGTAATGACATTGGTCTCAGCAATACTTAGTCATACCAGTAACAACCTTCTGAGATATGGTTGCACAGACACATCCATCGGCAGGTGTGCGCTCTGGGATTCACCGAGACGGCCCGTGCAAGGCTGTGCGTTTAGATTTGTGCTCTACCACAAGTTTTTAGAAACAGTGGTCGGGATCATTCGTAATAGACTTCCCTTATGTTCCCTGTACTGTATAGTTGCATGATAAATGTACTGGAGATTGTGTTCAAATTGGTAAGGCCCCAAGCATCCCTGCTCTAGTTCTTGAGGTGCCTATCTTACGGAGTCCTTCGGCATAGCTCTGCTACAAATGCATCAACTCCCAAACCAAAGCTGAAACGGTGTAAACGCCGCAAGACCTAGAATTCCCTCTAAACTCTGGCTTTCCATAGGACTGCACATATTGCCATTGTGTTTCAGCTTTTCCCAAAGTACGCACGGATTTCGGCTGAGAGAGCCTAAAGAGTGGTTTGGCGGTTGACTCAAGATTTCCTTCCAATACAGTGGTCACTAGAATCTTAAATTTGATTCCTGAGGGTTCCTCATTATAAGATACTATCATCTATCTATCCGTTTCCCCCAAAAACAAATTCTAAGTAATAAGGCTCCTGCATTGCTTATGTGCCCTTGCTGGGGAGACATCCATGAAGAGCGGAGGCATAATAGACAGCCAGCATAGTAAAACAAACCCACACTAGTAGTGATGCCAATGCATGAAGGCTGCTGCTACTGCTCTTCTGCTGCTGCAGAACCGACTACTGCAACGACTGCAACAGCTGCTGCTATTCTGCTGCTAGTCTTGTGCTATTCTGCACCCTAAACCCTAAAAACCGTGTTCTGCCGCTGCTTCTGCCCTCAAGCATCCCTAAACCTAATATAGGGGCCTTAATAATTACCTAGGGTTCCCTTTAAGGGTTCCTTTTAAAGGGGTCTATAAGGATTACTTTCAGAGCTACTAGAAGGGTTCAATATAGGGGCCTTAATAAATAGAATAGGGTTCCTTTAAATAAGGGGTATTATGGGGGTTTAGTATAGGGCCCTTGATAATTACCTAGATTATTATGGTGGTTCCTTATTATTACTATTATTATAGTATAACGGGCCGCAAAACTCTATTCTAATTATTAAGGCCCCCAAAAGCGACTCCCGAACTCCAGATCCTGCTCGCGGAGGCACCAGACCCTAAATCCTGAACCCCTGAGGCCTAAAGCCGAAACCCAAAACCTCTCAAGCCCAAAACCCTAAACCCTAAACCCTAAGTCCTAAGCCCCCAAACCCTAAACCCTAAACCCCAAACCCCAAACCCTCAAGCCCTAAACCCTTCAACCCTGAAGCCGAACCCGTGAATCCTGCACCTGTTTCGGTTTTGAGGTTAGGGTTGTGGTTGCCAGAAGATCCAGCACCCGCAGCGGACTCCCCTCTAGTGTAGCCTTAGGCTCCTCCCTATAACTGAAGTCTGGGTCACGAAATTGTGATCTGAAATTTTGTGGCCTCTGGTCGAGAAAAGTGGTGTGTATGAGCTGGGCTCGGGACTTGGGCATCAACGAATTTGAACCCCTCACCTTAAACACTAAAGCATCGACCATGCCATTTCGAAGGATTGTCAAGAACGGTGGCGAGTGCTTGACCTTCGACACCCTTGCCATGCGCAGCTTTGGGTATCATTGTTGGGGTTTAGGTGTTTTGGGGTTGTAGTCGGTTGGGGTTTATTTATGGGTGTGTGGGGGTTTTAGGTTTAGGGTTTGGGGGTCTTCGGTTTAGAGTTTAGGGGTTTCCGGTTCAGGGATTCGTGGTTTAGGGCAGTTTAAGGCATAGGGGCCCGGCTCTTGGGTTCGTGTTCCCTCAACTTTAGGGTTTATGGTTTAGGGTTTACTATATACTTAGTAAGGGTTCCTAAAGGGCTCCTTAAAGGGATCTATAGGGTGCCTTAAAGGGATCTACAGGGTTTAGGGTTTACTTGAAGGGACAGGGGACTTAGTAAGTTGGTTATAAGTAGGGCCGTAGGGTTATAATTAGGGTATCTCCATTTACGGCACTTATAACTCGACTTATAACCTACTTACTAAGTCCCCTGCTCCTTCAAGTATGCATTTGGCTGATCGCGGGCTGCTACCAAAGTAGCAGGGATCGAAGCAGGAGCTACGCACGGCGCGAACTTCTTCTTCGCGTTCTTCTTCTCAGCAGTCGGGTTTAGGGTTTTCGGGTCGTGGGTGTTTTAGGGCCTCAGTATCCCAGAGACTCCAATTTCAATATCCATTACTTGAGGAATATACCTTAAACCATAATAAGGAATATTCGTGAATTAGGGGGTATTGGAGTCTCTGGGATATTGCGTAAAAAGGCCCACGCTGTAAACGCCTAAATGCTCAATAAGGCGGCCGACACCTGGAACATTTACCCCAAGCTCCTGGAAACCGTATGCCCAAGCCCTAAACTTTAACCTTCTTTACCGTAGCCGTAAGCCCTAAACTTTGACCTTAAACCCTAAGCCCTACCTTAACCCCCTAATAACCTACCTTTTTAAGAACTTGTGTAAGGAAACCATAGTAAGGAACCCTAAAAAGGTAGGTTTCTCAGGGTCCAGGTAAAGCCTAAGCCGCGAACCGCAGCCGGGTATAGGTTTTAAAGTTCCATGCTGGTCGCCCTGGTTTAGGGTTGGCGTTTCAGGGTTCAGGGTGCTTTGAAGCGGCCTAAACCCTACCTTAACCCTGAATGACCTACTTTTTTAGGGTTCCTTATTATGATTTCCTTATATAAGTCCTTAAAAAGGTAGGTTATTCCGGGTTAAGGTATTCATACAAGTCCCGAAGCCCTAAAGCCTGAACCCTAAACCGTAAACCCTACAAGTCCAAGGCAGTCCCCTGGGCAAGGGCACCGTGCTTCTCCGTGGCCCCGTGAAGGCGGGAAAGTTTAGGGTTTAGGGTTTAGGGTTCTAGGTTTCGGGTTTTTGGCTTCGGGTTTCGGGTTTAGGGCCATGCTGGTAGCCCTCATAGAATCAAAGGGCTTTTAGGATGGGATGAAGGTTTTTGCCTAGTATTTGTGGTGTTCACATAGATATCATTAATGATGGTTGGTACCCAAAGTCGAAGCCTGAGCCCTACCTGTAGCCGAAAAGCCCTACCTTTTTAAGGAACTATATATAGAAACCATAATAAGGAACCCTAAAAAGGTAGGTCTTTCGGCTACAGGTAACCCCTACACCCCAAGCCCTAACCCGGAATAACCTACCTTTTTAAGGACTTGTATAAGGAAATCATAGTAAGGAACCCTAAAGAAGTAGGTCATTCAGGGTTAAGACCCCTACACCCCAAACAGACGCTTCATGCGTTCGCTTCTGGAAGGGTCGCGAGGCCGAGCGTCACTTCGGCAAGGCCGGCCTTTTTTTGGCGGGTTTGGGGAGTGGTTTGTTAGGGTTTGGGGGAGCCCTATCCTTCCAAGGACCTCATAGTTCGTGCCCTAGACCCCTTAAGGACTCATTAATCAGGTCCCTGGAGGCATAGGGGAGGGTTTAGGGTTTCCGAGTTAGCTTGAGGTTGGGGTTAGGGCTTGAAGTTCAGGTTTTGAGGCCTGGGTTTGGATACCTTGGTTTTGTGTTTCTTTGTGTGTGTGTGTTTATAGTTGCGTATCACTATGGCTGGTATGACCGTTCTTGTCAGTAGCATTCAGAGTCTTTTCCACGGTTGTGTTGGCATCTGGCGCTTCGTTCCAATGGCTCTAGCGGTTTTACATAGGGCGGACGCAGTTTCAATATGGTGCCTACATGGTTGCGACAGGTTTAGGGCTGTTCGTCGTGTTTGGCTTCCTGTGTGGTTTGTAAAGTCACAAACCGCTGGTGTGCTGATACTGCTTTTGTTGCAGCACGCATGTGTTCAAGTCGACATCTGGGTTTTCGTCGGCTTTAAGCCGTGCACCAAACACTGGACCCCAATTCTGTGTTGTTGGTGCTTCTGGCAGGAGGGAGCTGGGTGTCTTAGCAGTAGAGCAGGTAACTCTTACCCTTTTTGCGGTATTACAATCCTTATTTAATCCATAGGTTAATCATGGTTAACCGTTAACATTTAGCTCCGCTAACCTACTAAGTTTGCGCAAAGCCGAGCCATGTAGTGGTTCAGGGTTGAGACATTTTATCGTTTCGGGTTGCTCGATAGGTTTAGGCATGTCGGGTTCGCACTGAGGGCTGGAACAGACCTGATCCGCAGGCGAGCAGCAGCTCCACACCGCCACAGCTACACAAGCAGCAGCGCAACCTTCACAGCCCCGCGCACGTCGACCCTTCTGGGAACACAAAGGATGCGGCTCGCAGAGGGTCCAGAATAAGGCGGGAAAGTAACATAGGGGCCTTAATGAAGGCGGGGAACCTGCAGGCACGCCTTGCCCCGCATGGCCAAGCGGGCCAGGTTGGGGAATCCTGTAATTTCCAGCCCCAGCTGCCGACGGCCCAGCGAGCAACAGCGGCAGCAGGGGTTTAGGGTTTAGAGTTTAGGGTTTAGGGCTTAGGGTTTAAGGTTTGGGGTTGTGATGATGGGGAATGTCTTCCAACGAAAGGCTTGAAGTGGTCTGGCACACAAGCATGGGAGACTCCGGATCCTGCTTGTTGGTGGGGGCGTCCTACTTCAGGCCCAACCGGCGGTTTGATGGTTTTAACATTAAGGTATAGAGTTCATAGGGTCGAGGCCTCTGACGGCCAAGAGCATCGGGCACAAAGCATCTCGCGTCTAGTTGAGTCTAGTTTGGGACTGCATCGGAACTTGTCGCCACGTTGCCCACCTCATGCCCCGAAGCCATAAAGCTTTATGCGCAGTGACAAACGAAGCTGCGAACCTTGAAGCTCAATAAGTCGGCTTCAATAAGTAGCATTGAACTCCCCTACAGCTTCCCCAATCATCATTCTGGTTTGGAAGTCCTAAAATCCCTAGTCTAAGTACAGAGGCCACAATGTTAGACCCGAACACAAGCTCAAACGTATCCGCCAAAGGGCCCTGCTGGAGAGACAGGGTTAGCCATCGGTTTAGGGTGTAGAATTTCCGTTTAGGGTTGGGAAAATTGGGTTTTAAGATTTGGGGTGTGCGGTTTAGGACTAGGGTTTAGGGTTCCCACAAACCGGAAACCCAGAAACCCTAAACCCTAAAGCCCAAATCTCCAAAACCCTAATCTCTACAAGCCTCAACCCTCAAACTCTCAGACCCTAAACCCTAAAACCCTAACCCCACGACCCTAAACCTCAAACCCTGAACCTATACTCCCCCATTCACGGGACCTTTAAGAACCCTTAAGGAACCCCTTTACGAATCCTCAAAGAACCCTGAAAGAACCCAAACCCGGCAACCCTACACCCTCAACACTAAAGCCCTTCCTAGACCTTGAAAACCTTGAACCCTAAAGCCCTAAACCCTAAACCCTAAACCCTCAAAAAGGAGCTCAAAAAAAAACCTTCAAAAAAACCTGGGATATCCCTTAGAGAATGCTTGGAGGACCCTGATAGAACCCTTAAAGAAGCCTTAGAGAGTTGTTCAGAACCTCCGCAAAGAATCTTTACACAACCCTTACACCCTTAGAGGACCCCCTTGAGAGCGGCCCCTTTATAGGGTTTAGGGTTTTAGGGTTTAGGAACCCTTAAAGTCCTTAAAGAAACCGTCGAGCACCCTTATAGAAAACTCTTAAAGAACTCACTCTGAAAAGAACCCGCTTAAAGAAGAACCCCTATACCAAAGAACTTAGAAAGCCTCTTCGAGAACTTTTAAAAAGATTCTTATAGATTATAGAACACCCTAAACCCCAAAGCCCTAAACCTGAAGCCCTAAATTCAAGAGACCTTAGAGAACCGATTGAAGAACCCTAAACCCCAAACCCTCAAACCTAAACCCGAAACCCTAAACCTTAAGCCCTAAACCTTAAACCCTAAACTTTAAGCCCTAAACCTTAAACAAGAGCCCTTCCCCCAGGCGCCGGGAGTCCCGAACTCGAAGACCGCCCCCTACGTGCGCTCCAAGGGCCGCAAGCCCCCTGCCCGAATAACACGGTGGTTTAGGGTTTAGGGTTTTTGGGGTTTAGGGTTTAGGGTTTAGGGTGTAGGGTTTTTGGGGTTTAGGGTTTAGGGTTTAGGGTTTTTGGGGTTTAGGGTTTAAGGGTTTGGGGTTTAGGGTTTAGGGTTTAAGGGTTTGGGGTGTAGGGTGTTTGGGGTCCTTAAAGGGATATATAGGGGTTCCTTTAAAGGGATCTATAGGGTTTAGGGTTTAGGGGTTTAGGGGGTTAAGGGTTTCGGGTTTAGGGGTTTAGGGGTTTCTAGGTCTAAGGTCTTGGGTTTGTAGGGTTTAGGGTTTAGGTTTTGGGGGTTTTGGGGTTTGGAGGTCTGAGGTCTAGGGCTTCGGTTCAGGGTGTAAGGGTTTATGGGGTCTAGGATCTACAGGGTTCAGGGTCTACTTGAAGGGGCAGGGGACTTAGTAAGTAGGTGATAAGTAGAGTTATAAGTGCCCTAAATGGAGTTACCCTAATTATAGCCCTACTTAGAACCAACTTACTAAGTCCCCTGCCCCTTCAAGTAGGGTTGAGGGAAGAAGTCGCGGCGCACAGGGCCGTGAAGAAGCCTTCGGCAGTGGCTCCACAGGGCGCGGGCTAGTGGCCGCGAGCACACAGGAATGCTCTTTCAGTCGAGCTGGCAGGGCTGCGGGATGCAGCAGCTCTGGAGCGCAATCTTTGAATTGCGTATCCTGAGCTGATGCAGACGTGTTCCACATCCAACGTGGGCGCTGAGTGGGCCGCCCATCCTTGTGCACTTGTGGCAGTACGAAGAGAAGACGGCCTTGAGAATTCTTCTCAACCCCCTATTGAACCGAATATAGGGGCCTTAATAATTACCTATACTTTTTTGGGGGTTCCTTATTATAAGTATAGTATAATGGGTCCCAAAACCCTATTCTAATTTTTAAGGCCCCTATATTACTGGTGTCGGTTCTTTGACCGTCAATGCCGCGAACATCCAAATACCTCGACAAGCACCCCCCCCAGGATGCGGGAAACTGCTCACTGCATCGGCCTAGGCCAAAACGCACATCACACCCGTTGTTTCGCAGGGGCTTGTAGGGACCCCGAGCCCGAGGCTTTCTGAATCTCAAAAACCCTAAGCCTAGAACTTTATCGTAGACCTTCAACCCTAACCCCTAAACCCGCAATAAATCTCGAAAACCCGCAATGCTCTATGGCCCTAACAGGATCCTCAACCCTAACCCTAAACCCCAAAGGCCTTAAGCTCCATCCCCCAAGCCCTACACCCGATCCGAGGTTCGAGAAGTCCCGCGGTCGCCGCAACATGATGGAATGGTCGACGTTGGGCGTTTCGAGGGCTACTACATTCACTAATTCTAGTCTTTGGGTGTAGGGTTCAGGGCAGGACTATACCATTTTGCTGTAGTTTAGGGTATGTGAGGTACTGCAGGTCTTTTTCCAGCAAGTACTGGTGTGATTGGAAGACAGAATGCAGGGTTTGGCTGAGGGTATGCGGGTTTAAGGGTTCAGGGTTTAGGGTCTAGAGTTCGGGATTTTACCTTTTCAGGGTGGAGGAATTTTAAGTTTAGGGTGGAGGGTTTTTGGGGTCTGGGTTCTGCTGTATAGTTTGATGTTACCTGGGCGTATGTTACGCGCGGGAGGCCTATGGCTACCATCGCCGATACCCTAAACCTATAGGTGGTTATGTTCAATGTAGCTCTCGGTTTCCCTTCGTGCTAACCCAGACCCCCAGGAGGATCCAAAAAGTAGATCCCTTAATGGGGGTTCTATAAGGTACCCTTAGTAGTACATATAGGGACCCAAATTAGGGGATCTACTTTCTAGATCCTCCCGGGGGTCTGGGAAGGCTTGGATCATGGGGTCTGGATGGGATTCGCAATTTGGGCATTAGATTCCGGGATTTCTGGGTGAAGGGTTCAGGGATTGACATTTGCGGTTTCCGTTTTATGGAAAGAGCCGGATCTCTAGGGGATCTTAGAGAGTCGATTTCATTCATGAGCCAGGATTTGAAGTGTAGGAAGACTGCAGTGCGCAGCTAAACCCAACACACTTCACCCCGAATCCTGTGCAGGATGTCCCTATGGTTTAAGCAATATGCCTCCTTCGAGGGGGATTTGGGTTGCTCGATGGCTTTGGCGCTATTGCGTCCTCGGTGCTGTCGGGCCCGCCAACAACAAAGGCGAGCCCAGCACCGAGGCCATCGGCGGGATCGGTGGAGGCTTCGTATGCTGCGGTCTCGCCTCTCCCCGAAGAGAAGCGTTGCCCGAACATGCCGATCCAGAGCCCCTACTTAAAGGATCATGGGACCTAGTAATTGGGGTTATAAGTAAGGCAACTACAGCTGTAATTACATAAGGCACTTATAACCCTAATTACTAAGTCCCATGGTCCTTTAAGTACCAGAAGAAGACGAAGGTCGCCGTCACCTCCCCGAAGCTCTCTTCCCGAGCAGGAAGCCGGCCAAGGTTCTGACGAGGCCGATGCCCCATGATAGTCTGTAATATAGGGGCCTTAATAATTAACTACACTATTTTGGGGGGTTCCTTCTTATAGCTAGAATATAACGGGCCCCAAAACCCTATGCTAAGTATTAAGGCCCCTATGGTATATCTCTGTCATCCGTCGAGTTTGCATGAGCCGCTTCAGCAATTCCCAAGCACAGCATGTCTCTTAGGGTGCTGTTGCCCGGAAGGTGGTTCAAAACCCTAAGCTCAGCTCCCCTCTTCCCAGAAACCCCTAAACCAGAATTCGGTATGGCTTCCGGGTATCATGTGCCACAGCCTTTCATGTTGTTCAGCTCGGCAAAATGATATATCCTGCCGGTTTGCCAGATCCGCAGCTCGAAGCACCGCTAGCAAATTGAGTACTCGCAACTCTAAATCCGCAACCTTAAACCCTGAACCCTAAACCCGCAACCCCAAACCCTAAACCCTCATGTTTCCCTCCGGCTAAACCCGGCTTCCTGAAACAGGAGAATCTAAATCCAAAGCCTGAGCTCTATACATCCTCAAACCCGCAATCCTCCCAGGTCAAAGCAGCAGTTGCAGTTCCTGCCTGAAACCTGTAAAAGCTACCGTAAACCCTAAACCCTAAAAACCTTCTCATGACTTCCCTGTAGCAGTCCTCAAGCTCCAAAATCCCAGGCACATCAAGTGTCAGAGCTGTAAGTCAGATTTAAAGGTCCATGAAAATAGGAGATAGTAGCTAGGGTTTAGGATTTAGGGTCTATGAGTAAGGCAACTGTAGTTACAACTACCTCAATTAAAGCACTTATGGCCTTACTCACTAATTCCTGTGATCCTCCAAGTACTTCTGGCCCTGAACCCTAAACCCTATAAACCCCTAAACCTTTATACCCCTAAACCTAAAACCCTAAACCCAAAACCCAAAACCCTAAACCCAAAACCCTAAACCCTAAACCCAAAACCCTAAACCCTAAACCCAAAACCTTAAACCCTAAACCCAAAACCCAAAACCCAAAACCCTAAACCCTAAACCCTTAAACCCTAAACCCTTAAACCCAAACCTGCAGGATTCGGGTTCCTTATGATTTCCTTGTATTATAGTGAACCCCCAGAAAGTTGGAACATCGATTTAGGATGATTCATGCTGGGATTCCCTTTGCTTTACTTTAAGGGCATGAGGCTAATGATGTTCCAACTTTCTAGCTTCTACTGTATGACCTTCAAACGGAGACGACAGGAAGACATGAAGCCCCGAACCCTAAAGCGCTAGCATCCTCAACTCGTTCGCTGAACCCGAAACCCCAGAAATCTAAACTTGGAGTTCCATACTTCAATACTTTTTTCTTAAAGGAACCATTATGAAACTTTTTTCTCCCTGGTTACTTAAAAGCCCAAGTAAATCCTAAACCCTCAACCCCAAAATCTAACCGAGGCAGATCCCGTGGCTTCAAGGTGTAAGCTGCTGCTCAGCGGGGGTAGAAGCAGCAATGACAGGAAGGATGCTCGCGGAAAACTTGCACCATCGATTCGTGAACTTCTGGTTTACGAACCCTAAACCCTAAACCCTAATGAACCCTAAACCCTAAACCCTAAGGTATAGGGTTTAGGAGTTCAAGGGGTTCATTGTGCAGCTTGGTCTTGGACTTTAAACCCTGTGTGTGTGTGTGTAGGGTTTGGGGCTTCAGGGTTCCGGGTTGTCCGGGTTTAGGGTTTTAGTGTTTAGGGTTTAGGGTTCATTAGGGTTTAGGGTATCCTTGCGCCGGAAATGGCTCCAGGCTGTAGGAGCATTGACTCCCCAAATGAGCCAGCCTCGTAAGCTCAGCCCGAGGAAGCTTCAACCCGAAACCCACAGCCTTGAACCACACAACTTCTGCCTTAATCAAGAGCACTAGATCAGAGTCCTGGCCCCAAATGCTCTTGAATCCCTGAAGCTTGAACCCTTTCAAGCCCCACATAACCCTAAGATCTCAAACACTAGAGTCACTATGGACTATAGACTCATAGACTGCAGCCCCAAAGCCGGAATAGGCAAAAGCCCGGCAGACCCAACACCCAAAGCCCCGCAGCCCTAAACCCTACACCCCGAATCGTAAACCCTTGAATCCTAAACCCTCAAAACCTAAACGCCGTAACCCCCCCCCTTCAAAGAACCTTGATAGAACCTCGAAGAACCCTTAAAGAACCCCACTTTAAAATTTATAGAACCTCAAAGAACCCTTAAACAGCCCCTTGCCTTGCCCACATGACGCCGCCTCCCGACCGGAACGCCGCGCTGAAGCGGACGCTCACACCTGGACCTTCGGCTGTGAGAGAGGCCGAAGCAGAGGCCTTTGGGGTTTAGGGTTTAGGGTTTAGGGGGTTGAGGGGGTTTAGGGTTTAGGGTTTAGGGGTTTAGGGTTTAGGGGGTTGTAAAGCTCAGCGGATTTTGGGGTATTTAGGGTTTAGGGCTTAAGGTTCAGCGGTTTCAGGTCTAGTTGAGCAATTCCAGGGGCATATTTTATGATAAGAATTAATTCAGGAACGGATTTTTTTTTTTAATGGGGTTTTGTAGGGTTTGGGGAGTGTTTTTTTTGGTTTTGTGGTAGTCAATATAGGAGCCTGCACAAGTACGATTGGGTTTTGCAGTCAATTGAAAAGCAATGTGTTGGGTGCTGGGTTTGGTGCAAGGTTCGAGGTTGTGATGTAGGACTCACCATTGAACAAGTCAGCTGGTCACAACAAAATCTTTTCGTTCTGCTCGCCGGCCGCTCCGACGCTGGATCCACAGCCTGGCAAGTATTGAACACAGCACTGCTACAGAGATGGACTCGAGACTGTCATTGAGCAACAGTGCCCTAAACCCGAACCCCAAAACACTAAACCCCTAAACCCTATAAACCCTAAACCCCTAAACCCTAAACCCCTAAACCCTAAACCCTAAACCCCTAAACCCTAAACCCTAAGCGCTCCTATCCATACGTAGCATGTTGTGGATCACAGCATTTGCTCCCTGACTTTAAAACCC
>BGNK01000006.1:235753-274237 GCA_003297005.1 Symbiodinium sp. clade A Y106 | reverse complement strand
CACAGCATTTGCTCCCTGACTTTAAAACCCCAAACCCTAAGTTCCAAACTCTATACCCCAAACCCCAAACCCCAAACCCTAAACCCTAAACCTTATACCTTATACCCTATACCCTAAACCCTAAACCCCTAAACCCTAAACCCTAAACCCCTAAACCCTAAACCCTAAGCGCTCCTATCCATACGTAGCATGTTGTGGATCACAGCATTTGCTCCCTGACTTTAAAACCCCAAACCCTAAGTTCCAAACTCTATACCCCAAACCCCAAACCCCAAACCCTAAACCCTAAACCTTATACCTTATACCTTATACCCTATACCCTAAACCCTAAACCCTAAACCCTAAACCTTATACCTTATACCCTATACCCTAAACCCTAAACCCTAAGCAATAAGCGACTGTGATGGCTCTGCCGTCCGAGACGGATGAGACTGAGAGTGGCCATTGTCAGGAGTTGCTTTAGGGTTTAGGGTTTAAGGTACAGGGTTTAGGGTTTAAGGTACAGGGTTTAGGGTTTAGGGTTTAAGGTACAGGGTTTAGGGTTTAAGGTATAGGTTTCAGGGTTTAGGGTTTAAGGTATAGGTTTCAGGGTTTAGGGTTTAAGCATATCCAAAGTCCCAAATCCCAAATTCCATATCCAAAGTCCCAATAGGGTTTAAGGTATAGGTTTCAGGGTTTAGGGTTTAAGGTATAGGTTTCAGGGTTTAGGGTTTAAGGTATAGGGTTTAGGACTTCAGGTATGAGGTTTAGGTTACAAGTCAGGGTGTCAGAGACCACCACTTAGAACAATCTCCATGCGGGGTTGAGGGTTCAGGGGTGAATAAGTACCTATACTGTTCCATAGGGTTCCTCCCTCAATATAGTTACACGGTCTCCAAAACCTAGTTCTAAGTATGAAGGCCCTACATTACCGATGTGTTTTTCACATTCTCTAGGCTTTGTCGAGGCTACTGGGGTTGGGGTTTAGGGAAACTTAGAGAAGCTTAGCGCTTTCTTGGGCTTTAAACCCTAAACCCTAAACCCCTTGCAGGCACAAGGTTCGGGTTTTCTATGGTGAGGTTTCTGCTCCAGGTGACGATCTTGGAGGTCTAATCCTTCGGGGGTGATACCCTTAACGTTTCGGGAAGTTAAACGGTTAGCCTTTTTTGGGCCGGGATACTCAGCCCGCAGCACCCAAGACTCAGACTCGGAGTTAGATTTAGGGGGCCATAGTACGACACCCTATAAAAAGACACCTAAAGTGACCTAAAGGGACCCTAAGTTAGAGAACTCTCCATGTCTGAAAGAGGCGCCAGATAGCGAGAAGCCATTGGCGCGACCGACACATTTGCCACCAGAGGTGGGCTCCCGGTTTAGGGTTTAGTTTAGGGTAGGGTTGAGGGTTTGGGGTTTAAAGTTCAGGGTTCAGGGGTGGGAGGACCGTGTGGGTGTCAGGATTCTGCCCTCATCCATCTTGTGAAGTTGGGGGCCTCTGTGTCAAGTGGAGTTCCTTCATACACCCTAAACCTCCACTCAGCGCATTGTGTGCTACTTGGCGTTCTTCTGGTTGACTCCTAGGACTTTAACTTTTTGGGTTTCTATATGAACCATGAATACGGAGGCTAAAAGTTTAACTTTTAGGAGGGGTTCAGAAGTCAGCCGAGACTAGGTTCTCCAGTAGTACCCTTTTGCTCTTCAAGCTAAATAGTAGGAACAAGGGTACCCCGATCATTCAGGGGCTGCTGGGGAACCTGGTGTAACTCCGAGCCCCATATACAACTCCTCATCGCTCAGATTGTTAGGTCTCCAAAACAGGGTTTCGGAAGCCACGCAGTGGGTTCTTGTTAACGTTTTATTGAAATTACTACCATTAGTCATAGAGCAGCCTAAATATTTGCTTTAGATCCCTAAAATGGCAACTGAAATCCAGTTCCTCAACCGGAACCCAGTGCAGCAAAGGCTCCCCACTGACCCTTCAAGGCATTCACGCAGAAACCAGACCACAAACCCTAGCAAGGAACCCTAAACCCTAACTACACCTTAAACCCTAAACCCTGGCATGAAGCCTAAAGCCTAAACCCAAGCATGAGGATCTGGGGCTCGCCACCTCTCGCACGGAGGCGAAGGCTGGGTGCTGTCCTGGGGCGACAGGACTGGGGTTGGAGGCGAGGTTCGGTCTGGGCTCTTCGTAAGAGTCATTTTTCATTGTGTGTTTTAATAATTCAACAAATTCAACAGATGTATATGTATGTAGTTACTCATGTATGCATGTATGCATGTATTCATGTATGTATGTGTGTATGTATGTTGTGAAAATAACACATTATCCTTCCCCAGAGACTTTGCCAACACCCTGTTGGCTCAAGACACACTTTGCTGTGCAGAGAGAAAGGCGCCTCTGAACTTCAGGGTTTGCTTTGCGTCGCAGTTGAGTGAGCTTGCATAGCTACTACTTTTGGGTAGTTTGTTGTGCATTCTGGTACGTTGTACTTTCGCATGGTAGCGGAGCTGAAAGCTCCAAGGAACTTTGGATANTAGCTACTACTTTTGGGTAGTTTGTTGTGCATTCTGGTACGTTGTACTTTCGCATGGTAGCGGAGCTGAAAGCTCCAAGGAACTTTGGATAGAAGATGGCGATAGGAGGTGAAGGCGACCTTGCAGGAAAGCTTCGGCATCCCTTGCCTGACTGGGAGGAATGGTCATGGAACTTTAAGGCCTACATTTCGATGTTCGAAACAGGTGCTGTAATGAACATTTGCCCCCTAAAAGCCCTGAGAAAACCGGCCCTGGGATCTCCCCTAGCAGCTGGCCCCTAGCCCACAGACTCTCTGCCCAGCCCCGGCGGCCTTCGGTGACTTCCGCGCAGACGAGATCCATGTTGCTGAGGCAAAGCTTGTTGGGACTTGTGGTTTAGGCGTTTAGGGTTTAGGGTTTATTTAGGGTTCAGGGTTTAGGGTTTAGGATTTAAAGGTTCGGGTCCTTAGAACACGTCAGAAGCTAGGCTAAGGGTTCAGCTGGTCCCTCAAGCACTTCAGAAGCCACGGGTTGAGCTTGGGGTTCAGGGTCCTTAAACCCTGCAAACCCTCTAATCTAGGGGCCTTGCTAAATATCTATACTATTTATTTTGGGGTTCCTTATTATAAGTATAGTACAATACACACCAAAACCCTATTCTGATTATTAATGCCCCTAAATTAGAATGTCCAGAGGATAGGCCTTGAGGTGCGAACGTTCAGGTTTAGGTTTAGTGGTTTTTGGGGGCTAAGTTCAGGGTTTCGGGTTGAAGTAGGGGCTTGGGTTTGGCGGGTTTTACCACAGGGCTTTGGGTTTGCGGAGAAGTCCAGGCTTCGTTGCTAAGGGTGAAAGGTTAAGCTTTGCCTGTAGTCTCCATAGTAGTTCCTCTTTGGGATACTGTATGGGATCCTACGTATCACGTTGGTTCAGCCAGAAAGAAATAGCTGCAACGGAGACTGTAGGTAAACCTGGGGGAATAGAGTTGACGGCGATTTTGTTCGATCTTTGTTGACCTGTGTTGATCTTGAGTGGTTTGTTCTCACCTGCATTCCGGTCAACTTGAAGCCGTAAGTCCAAACAACTGCAACAACGATGCCGCGTTCTAAAGTATGATAAGCCAAATCCCAATAATTACTCCCCAACTCTTACCCCAAGGGTCCAAGTACCTAATTATTGGGTCCTTTGGACCCTTGGGGTTAGCCCTCGGCAACCCTTGATACCAAATCCCAACAAGCGGACGCAGAAATCCTAAATCCCCAAGTCTCTAAACCTGACCCCGGTCCCCGGCACCGCCAAAAACCAAAACCGAAGAGCAGAATAGATCCTTAGACACCTTCTTCCAAGGAACCCTAAACAAGGTGCCTCATGTCTTAGTTTAGGCCGCTAAACCCTAAACCCTAAACCCCTAAACCCTTAACCCTAAACCCCTTAAATCCCTAAACGCTAACCCCTAAACCCCCAAACCGCGCAGATCCCAAATCTCCAGGTCCCACAAAGCTGGGTCCCAGGCCTCCTATCCCCAAGCCCTAAATCACTCAAGTTTTCCTTTAAGCCCGCAGGGTTTAGGGTCAAGGGTTTAGGGTTCAGGGTTCAGGGTTTAGGCTATAGCAAAATCGAAAACGCAACGAACTACAAATCACCAACAAGCCAGCAAAGCTATTAACACCATACAGCAAAATCGCCTCGCCTCCCTAAACCCTCAACCGCAGATTTTAAATCCTAAACCATATGCTTCCCCAAATCCTAAACCCTCAAAAAACAGAAAAGATTACACTAAACTTCCCCGAAACCCTAAACCACCAAAATAAACCCTAAACCCTAAACCACCACAAAAAGAAAAAGAAAGCAGCCAGGTCTCAGCTCCTCGTCCGGGCTCTCCTGGGCCTGGCGACCCTCGCAGCTCTAGAACCTCGTACTCGTATTCGTATTAGTATTCTTAGATAGGCATTGGGGGAACTTTAAACTTTTTGGCCTTATTTATTTGGTCTATCTTAGAAAGTTTAAACTTTTTTTGCCCCCCCCGGTTATTGAAGAAGAGAGTATTAGTATTCGTATTAGTATTAGTATTCGTATTACTGGGCTTTGGAGTACCACACTTTAATACTTTTTATCTTAAAGGAACCATTATGAAATAAAAGTGTATACTTTTTTCTCCCTGGTTACTTAAAAGCCCAGATTAGTATTGATAAGGCTTCTTTCAGGGTTGCTGAGGGTTCCTTCTAAGGTTTCCTTTTTGAGAGTTTAGGGTTTAGAGGGTTCTTTTTAAGGCTTCCCTTTGAGAGTTTTAGGGTTTAGGCTTGAGGGGTGAACGCTAAGGGTTCTTGGGTACGTTTTTCGTTTGTTCCTTTCTTGTTTTCTGGTTGTTCGTGATGGGACTCCCTAAAGCAGCGCATATTTTGCTTTTCTGTTCCACGGGAGAGTAGGCTTCAAGGGTTACTTTACGGGTTCTATACTTGGATGATCATGGGACTTAGTAAGTACGGTTATAAGTACCCTAAGTGGGGTTATAAGTAATTATAAGTATAGTTACCCTAATTATAACCCTATAGTTACTAAGTCCCATGATCCTCTAAGTAAGGGCTTAAGGTTTAGGACAGGGTTTAACTGGACCATAAAGAACCTACTTTTTTGAGGACCTTTATAAGGAAATCTTAATAGGAAGCCCCAAAAAGGTAGGTTCTTCAGGGTCCAGGTAGGGGTTTAGGGTATCGGGTTTCGGAATCAGGGTTGAGGCGTTCTTTCAGCGTTTCTTTGAGGGTCTCCTTGGACAAGTTCTGCTTATACAAGGGTTCTTTTAAGGGTTCCTTGAAAGGCTTCTTTTAGGGCTTCTTTAAGGGCTCCTTTAACCTTAAAGGTTTTTTTCCCATTCCGGGGTCTAGACTAGACCAAACTAGTATCGGCTTTGTATGAGGGTTTTCGAAGGGCGCCTTTAAAAGTTTCATACGGGGCTTAAGTAATGACATCCCGTTTGAGTTCGTGTGCACCTCTACCATATAGTAGACCCCCCAGACCCTATATTCTAATCATTTTTTCATGTCGGTAATCAGTACGCTTGCCTTCCTGGCCACAGGAGCAGAATCACTCAATTTCGGGACTATAGGACAGGTGCAAGCAAGGCAACGGCCGAAAGACGTGGGTGGCCTTTTTTTCCCCGATCAAAGGGTGCGTGGGAGATAAGTAGCCTCTCGTGACGCCAAAACATTGCGGTGGGCGAAATGAACCGGACCTCCGCTGCAGAAGCCAAGGAAACGC
This sequence comes from Symbiodinium sp. clade A Y106, assembly GCA_003297005.1. Lineage (NCBI taxonomy): Eukaryota > Dinophyceae > Suessiales > Symbiodiniaceae > Symbiodinium > Symbiodinium sp. clade A. The sequence goes on along the minus strand of BGNK01000006.1, from coordinate 268,492 downwards.
ACACCAAAGGAAACAGCTTTCAGCCCCTCGCCGATGGAGGCCAGTCACCGCCTCTGCCTTGCTTTCCCGTGCCTGTTGTTGAACCGTTAGTCTACACCCCAACATAAATCTTTTTAGATGGTGGACGGCACGCCCTCTCTGACAGTCTGAGCACCACCATTAGACAACGAGAGTACGGCTGGTTTCGCAATAGTGAGGGCAAGGTATAGGTTGACCAATCGATGTACGACAGCGGCGTTCTGCATGCAAGCTTCGCAGTCTAGCAACTGACTGTCCGCAGCCACCAGCACGGAATCACAGACAGAGCCAATCATCAACCAACACCAAGTCGACAAATGGCAATCTAACGCCTTGCAATCTAGATTCCAGTCAGTCATGTTCTCGGCAAATTCGCAAAAAAGAAAGAACCATCGAAGGCACGGACAGCCCAGATAGCACGTGCATGCGTCAATTAAACTCGGGGTGCCAGGAGATGATGGATCTGGACCACCGTCTGTTGCAGCAGTGGGCGTCGCGTCCACTACTACAAAGCTTGCGGCTTAAACAGTCTACATAGTCTACATCACAAGACGCTTAACGCATGTGCCACAGGTTCCACCTAGCCTCTCGATCGTGAAGCTCAACGCACAGAATGCACGCAGGCTTCGGTTGCCATAGCATTTCGTGCTCTCTCTGCTCTTCGGGAGATGCTGCTGATGCGGCACAACCACTTCAACCTGCATGGTCTTTTTGGGCTTATCAACGGCGAGGAGCCAGTGTGGGGAGACCTGACTGAATTCAGCTATCTATCTGGAAGCATGCAGTCCCGTACGACAAACACATCACATAATAGGCTCTAAGACCATCCGCGAGTTCCGAAGGCCAGTCTTTTCATCAACGAATGGCTGCAACTCGTCTCCTACTTCAGCAGCTTCAAGAACTGGCTCCGGTAGACCCGAACTCAAAGCCAATCGTCTGCTAAGGTTGTATCCTGAGGAGGAGGGTGAGCCGGAGGAAGACGTCAGCAGCCTGTCGGCTTCTCAAATCCCGGCTGAGTTGTGTCCCGCACTCAATGCCGCTCGCCCGTCAATGCCGTCGGGTTTCTACACTGACCTCAGCGACGACGGCCTGGGGCGTCGGATTCCGACTGCGCAGCGACGGGCGACGGGTACACGCTGCAAGCGATGCCCGGGCCCGATCGCAAAAAAGTTCGGGAGCGATTCAGCAGAAACAGAAATGGAAACAACATAGCAGAATAAGAGAGAGAGAGAGAGAGACAGAGAGACAGAGAGAGAGAGCGAGAGAGAGAGAGAGAGACGACGAAACAGACTAAGCCCAAAAGATAAAACGCGCACGGACAGAATTGCCTCCCTGGGTGGGGAGCAGATCTAGTGACGTCTCCAAACGGGTTTGTTAGATTTTAGACGGGTTTCCCAACGTAGGTGGGGTTTTGGAGTTTAGGGACCCTTTGGGTTGTAAGGGATTCACCAGGGCATTGTAGGGTAGGGGTCACGTAGGTTTCGGTTTCGGATGTAAGGCTTTTCGGGTACAGGCCCCGAAGCCACTCTCCTTGGAGCATCATGGGACTTAGTCAGTGAGGTTATAAGTACTTTAATTGGGGTTAATTATAACTAATGATATCTGTAGTTACCTTAATTAATTACTTAAATCCCCAATTACTAAGTCCCATGATCCTTTAAGTAAACAGCCCTGGAAACCTGAAGTTCAAGGCCTTGCTGGCCTTCGGCGGCCGGGAGCGTGCCACCGCGGTCGCCATCTTTCGAGAGCACCTTGGCTTGGCCACGAGATTTCGGGCGGGTTCAGGGTTTGGGTTGAGGGTTTTGGGTTGGGTTTAGGTTCTTCCTGTTTAGGTTTCGGGGCTAAGGTTTTCAGGCTTTGAGCGCAAAAACCCAATGATGGTAACTCATCATATTGTGTGGGGTTTCCCAGTTTAAAAAACACTAAACCCCGCAACCCTAAGCCCTAAACCCTCAAGCCTTAACTTTAAACCCGAAAAACCCGCAGCCCCACAACCCCAAAACCGTAAACCAGGAGGCTGTTGCACTTAAAAAAACCCAAACCCCAAAGCCCCAACAACCTAAACCCCAAAATCCCCGGAACCCTAAATCCCAGAGCCTCCGAAACCCTAATTCCAAAATTCGTGAAACTTCGGGTCTCACGTCTCTGCTCCCGGAAACCTCTTCGGCTCCTCAGCTCCAAATCTAAAAGCCCAAAGTGGATAGTATGGGGCATTCATAGTTAGAATAGGGTTCCCTTGCAGGGTTCTTTTTCAAGGCATCATTAAGGGTTATCAGAAGGCTTACGAACAAAGGTTTAGAAGAGGGGCCTTATCTTGTAGTATAGTATATGCGATAACGACATCAGGAGCCCCAAAGAATTTTGGCATATGCATCCAAGCTGCTGCATCTCCTAAATTCGGAACCTCCAACCCTCAACCGCCCCAGAGTTTGGTCCTAATGTTTGGGTAGCCTGAAAAGCCACTGTGTGTAGCTTGCTTGGCCTGGGTAAGCACTCAGAGCCAGTGCATCAGGTACTAGGGTTTCGGGTTTACGGGTTTGGGATTTAGGATTTAGGGCCCCTAAACCCTAAGTCCTAAACCCTTAAACCCCCAAAAATAGGGCCCTGCGCGCCAGGTATTTGCGACAAGCCTCTCAACCTGCATTGCCACTGCCGAAGGACTGCCGGGGTAATATAGGGGCCTAAATAATTACCAATACTATTTTGGGAGTTCCTTTAAAGGGATCCTTAATGGGTCTATAAGGGATCTACAGTAGGGTTCTATAGTAGGGGCCTAAATAACTACAGATAATTTTGTGGGGGTTCCTTATTAGAAGTATAGTATATAATGAACCCCAAAAGATTATTCTAATTATTAAGGCTCCTACAGTTGCATCGGCTGCAGTGCAAAGTCGTTGATGTCATTCGGAAGGCCTCTATAAATTAATAGGTAATGCTGTTATTCCCTTAAACCCTAAACCCTAATAAAATTCATTCAGATGTTCAACCGAATTCAACTTGTGAAGAGGCCCAGGTCTTCTGAATGTTGTGCGTTCCCCGGACAAAACTCGAAGTGCACAGAAGGTACTGTGTAGCAGGGCTTGCTTGGAGGATCATGGGACTTAGTAAGTAGGGTTATAAGTACCTTCATTGGGGTTGTAAGTAATTGTAACTGTAGCTACCTTACGTAAAACCCCAAATACTAAGTCCCGTTAAGTACACTGTAGCAGGGCTTAGGAAAGCGAGCATCCCCAGACACACAGTCCGGAATAGGATCCCACTTCAGGATCTTCAGATTCTAGATCTATCAAACTGCTCATATGCTTGTGTTGTAAGCGGTTCCTATCTCCAATATAATGTAGCAAAATAGGGGGTGCTGAATAGTAGGTAGCACTTGTAATTCGCTTGTAATTACTCCTTAGGCTCCTTAGGGTTGCGTATTATGTAGTTATAGCATAGCAAAACCCAATACCTGGTTCAAATGATTCGGGCTCCGAGAGTGTATTCGGGGGTTTCCAGTGACAGCAGGAGGGGTGGAAGTCAGATGCAGCCGCTAATTCCAATTTGCGTGCAGGATTTCGCGACGCTTGGAGCCTCATTCGGAGTGTCATGTTCCGTACTGTCTATGCATTCTCATGCCGTCTATTGGAAATACGTCGAAACCTATAAATCATAAAGCCCGGAACCTAACCCTAAGAACCCTAAGCTCTTAAACCCGAAAGCCCAAACCCTAAACCCCCAACCCTAAACCCTAAGCCCTAAACCCCATGAGTTCTTGAACCCCAAAGCCTGAACTCCTAAAGGGCCTGGTTACAAGCCAAAACCCTAAAGCCCTAGACTCGAAAGCCTTAAACTCTAAGGACACCACACCCTCAACCCGAGGCGCTTCACCCCAAAACCTCAACATCTTGAAGCGCGAAACCCTCATCCCTAATCCCTACTCCCTAAACCTCTAAACCCTAAACTAAACTTCTACACCCCGAAACCCTAAACCCAAAACTTTAAACCCTAAACCCCAAGCCCGGAATCTTCAAACCCACTTGCGGAGTTTCCGAAAATAGGGGACCCTAATACGGTACCCGTACCCTAAAAAATAGGATCCTTATCATAAGGACTCCGAAAATACGGTACCCCTAATTTTCGGAAATTCCCATATGCGGAAAGGAGACTGCCGAGCCTCCTTCCAGGCTGGAGGCAACGTGGACACTCCCTTCTGGTGAGGCGGGGTTCAGGGTTCAGGGTTTAGGGTTCAGGGTTTAGGGCTCAGGGTTTAGGGCTCAGGGTTTGGGGTGGGCTCAGGGCTTTGGGGGGCCGTCTGGGGCCGGTCAGGGTTCAGGGTTTAGGGTGCAAGATTTAAGGTTCAGGGTTTTGGGGTTTAAGGTTTAGGGTTTAAGGACTGGGGTTTAAGGTCTAGGGCTTTAGGGTTCGGGGGTTCAAGGTTTGAGGTTTGTTTTTTTTTGGGGTTTAGGGTTTAGGGTTTAGGGGTGAGGGTTGAGGCTTTAGGGTTTAGGGTTGAGGGTTGAGGCTTTAGGGTTTAGNCTTTGTGCGCGAAAATCTCGAAGGCTAAAAGACTGGATAGGGTTTAGGGTTTCGGGCCTGAGGTTTCTTGGGAGTTTCCGAAAATTAGGGGTACCTTACTTTGGGGTCCTTATAATCAGGATCCTACTATTTAGGTTACTATATTAGGGTCCCCTATTTTCGGAAACTCCCATTTGGGTTTATAAGGTTTGGCTTAGGGCTTAAGATCCATGGTTTCGGGTGTAGCATTTCGGGTTAAGAAAAGTTTCGGGTTTTGCGGGTGCCACCTATATGAAGTCAGTTGTTGTCAGCCCAGACGTGATTAAGCAATTCGTTGACGTTTTTTGTCCGGGGCTTGCAGGCTTTGTTGGGAATTTGGGACCGTATTTATTTGGGGTTCAGCTGTCTTTGGTTTTGGGCTCAAGTTGGATTAAGATTTCCCGGTGCCTTTTTACGTGTGGGGTCAGGTCAAATTCTTCAGTCCATGCAAAAAAGAAGGCCAGACCCGGGCATCGCATGCTACTTCCAAGCTCTTGCAACTGTCTGGCTCTTAGTAGGGAAGGGGGGAATGGACCCCTATACCCTAAACCCTAAATCCTAAACCCTAAATATTCCTAATTGTCTCCAGGATCCCTACAGTAGTCTCTTTCTAATCCCCAATAATAGTCCCCCCATTCCCGACTAAGCACCAGACAGGCAAAGTCTGGCTACTGGCCAGCCTTACGGAATATAGGGGCCTAAACAATTACCAATACACTTCTTATAACTATAGTATAACGGGCGCCGAAACCCTATTCTAATTATTACGGCCATTATATTAGAGTGATTCGAGGGTTGATGGTTGAGGCGTCAGCCTTACGATAAGATACCCAACTTGCTATTCCAAAAATTAACGTCCGCATAGTATAGTAGGCCCTTGAATCTGCTATTCCCTCAAGGCCCGGAAGCCCTGAACCCCCTAAACCCTAAACCCTAAACCTTAAACCCCAAAGGCCACCTTGGGCGGAAAAAGGGTTTCAAAAAAAACATAAAGCCCTAAACCCTAAACCCTTCAAGCCCCAAAGCCATTCTACGAGAGGTGGAGCCGTTTGGCCTTCACTTCCACGTCATCCCCCTGACCGGCGAGGCTTTATAGTATCCTTGTGGCGGGGGGCTTCAAGGGGGGGAGATAACCTACCAATCCGTAGTTCTCCCCAGTGCTCCCTAAGGTCCCCTGAAGGTTCCCTAAGGATCCCTTGTACCCTCCCCCCTTGAACCACCTTCCCTCAAGGGAATTAAGGAATATACCTTAAATCATAACGGGATCCTTAATATGATTTACGGTACATTCCTTAATTAAGGGGTTTTGGAGTCTTTGGGTTTAAGGTTTACGGAACAGGCCGCAGACCTAATAAACCGCTAAGCCCCAAACCGTAAAGCTTGATCCCTTAACCCTGTAAAGGGTTCAGGGCTTTGGGCTTTGGAGTCAACTTTAGAGCTGTAGGGCAAAGGTTTCCTGGGGTGTGAGTTACTTTGTTGTGTGATGTGAGTCCGGTGCAGCTTTCCGGAAGTTCACGAGGCGTTATACCTCAAAACCCTGAAGCCCCAAACCCCAGGTAAGCCCCAAAACCTAAGCCCTAAACCTTAAACCCTAAACCCTATAAACCCTAAACCCTAAACCCAAACTCCATAGCCCAAACTCGTAACCGCTGGGATGATAGTTCAACTCTTAACCCTCAAAATGGAACAATGCCAGAAATATAAGGGTCCTACTTAACGGGTCATGGGACTTAGTAATTGGGGTTATAAGTAAGGTAACTACAGTTATAAGTACTTATGACCCCAACTAAGGTAGTTATAACCCTACTTACTAAGTCCCATGGTCCTCCAAGTAGGCCTTAAATCCATCTTGAACCTCACATCAACCGTAATTTGCTCGCAAAGCTGGGTTTTCGAGTCCAGTTTTGGGAGCATTTTCGGGTACTTTAGGGGCCTAAATTTGGGGGCTGGGCCCCAAAACCCTCTTCTAATTATGAAGACCCCTTTTTTCGGTCTTGGTCTTCGCTTTTCGGCTCCCCTCTGATTTGAGGATTACCTGCAGCGTTTGGGTTCCTTATCTACTTGGAGGATCATGGGACTTAAAAGACTACACCTTAGGGTTCCTTAAAGGGATCTATAGGGGTACTGTAAGGGTTTAGGGTTTAGGGTCTACTTGGAGGATCATGGGACTTAGTAAGTAGGGTTATAAGTACCTTAATTGGGGTTATAAGTAATTATAACTGTAGCTACCTTACTTATAACCCCACTTACTAAGTCCCATGATCCTCCAAGTAGGTTCTCCAGTAGTACCCTTTTACCCTTTTTCTTTTTGGGTTCCCTTCTTAAACCGCATAGTAGGAAAAAGGGTACCCTTACTATTAAGGGGCTACTGGGGAACCTAGTTATTATGGTTTCTATATTAATATGGGTAGGTGTCAAAATTATGGCCGGTACCCTAAATATTCGGTGCCGTATTATAATAAGGACCCAAAAAGGGACCCTAATTTTGACAACTCTCCATATATAGTTCCTTACGAAGGTAGGTTTTCTGGGTCGCAGCTAATTATTTTGGGATAGATCTCATTTTAGTTCAGGGGTTTTCAACTGGGTTCTAGTCTCCCGGACTTCCGGGTTTACTGGCTGGCTTAAGGGTTATAAGAATGACTTAGGGTTTTGGGCCGGGTTTAAGGATGTAGGCAAACAAGGCAAATAAGCATGTCCGACCTTGCCGTGTGGCACATCCACATCAGCTTCAGGATGTTGGGTTTCGTGGTTTGGTGTTTGGGGTTTGCATCTGGAGTGGCGTGCGCTCGACCCAGTGATGCGACGCAGTCCAGCTGAAGCACCCTAAAAACTGACTCCACAACAGCCGCTTCCATGCTCCGTCCCTTGCCTGACAGAAACTATGCCACTGGGTCCACCAGGAGCGGTTTTTGTGCTTGTTTGGAGGAGCAAGTGGTCCTAAGCCTATACCCGTTGCTCAGTAAGGAGTCTTAACCCGGGACCTGCTCCAACAGGGATCCGTCCCGGGAACCAGAACTTCAAGAGGTCCTGTGATGTCGGATATCCCAAAGCCCCAAACTCTGAATCTTGAGGCCGCAAATCTCCTGGACCGAACTTAGGCCTGTATGCTATGACATATCCCACAGCTCCAGATCCCGAATCCCAACATAGTATACGGAGCCTTAGTACTTGTCAGTACTATTCCTTGAAGTTCCTCAGTTCCTCAAAACCTTTTAACCGTATTTTCATTATCAAGGCCCTTAAGCCGCTAAACCCTAAACCCTAAAATCTGAATTCTAAACCATATACTAAACCCTAATTTCTAGACTTTATAATGAACCCTAAACCCTAAACATATACACTTGAAGCTCGGAGCTCGAGAGATGCGAGGTCGTCGGGGATGCACCGGCAGAAGGAGACTCACCTGCCCTTCCTTTGAGCTTGGTTCCCAGATTAGGGTTTAGGATTTTGGGGTTTAGGGCTTTAGGGTCTTGGTTCCCAGATTAGGGTTTAGAGCTTCAGGGTTTTATCACCTACATATAGTCTCCGTTGTAGTTCCTTGTATTAGGTTACCGCCGCATAGGATCCTAACCATAAAACTGTTTAACCCAAAAAACAACTACAATGGAGACTACACAGGCAGGGCTCGGGGTTTAAGGCTTTGAGTGTACTTACCGGATCATGGGACTTAGTAATGGGGGTTATAAGTAAGGTAACTACAGTTATAATTACCAAACAAACCCAAATAAGGTACTGACAACCCTACTTACTAAGTCCCATGTTCTTCCAAGTAGGGTAGAGGGCGTCACTTCTCAGACTTCGGTCTCTAGGATTTTGGTTTTAAGCTTCCTGAGGTTTACTTGAAAGGGCAGGGGACTTAGTAAGTTGGTTATAAGTAGGGTTGTATTTAGGGTAACTCCATTTAGGGCACTTATAATTCTACTTATAACCTACTTACTAAGTCCCCTGCCCCTTCAAGTAGGGTTTAGTGAGGGCCCGGGGCTGCAGGGTTGCCTTTGGCTATGGGCCTGAAACTGCAACTTTCAACTTTCGGAGCCTTGACTCTTGATTTGTCGCGTTCCTGGCTTGGCCTAGTAGAGTTTTGGGTTTTAGGTTTAGGGTAGTACGTAGTATTGTTTCCGCTATAGAAGCATCGGCCTTGTTAGAATTGTTCTGTTCTACCTATACAGTCGTACTACAATGTGTGCCAGACATGTTCTAAGCACCAAAGACGAACCCTGCTTAAAGGATCATGGGACTTAGGTTATAAGCAAGGTAGCTGTAGTTATAATTACGTATATCCCCATTTACAGTACTTATATAACCTTGCTAACTAAGTCCCATAAGTCCCATGACCCTCCAAGCAAGAAAGAAGCCCAAGGGTCCAAGTACCCAATAATCATATACTCTCCAAAATCCTAGCCTGCATACCTACTATCCTAAAACCGAGTACCTGATTATTGGGTCCTTTGGACCAAGCCTACATACCTACTATCCTAAAACCGAGTACCTGATTATTGGGTCCTTTGGACCAAGCCTACATACCTACTATCCTAAAACCGAGTACCTGATTATTGGGTCCTTTGGACCCTTAGGGGAAGCCCCAGGTGGCTTGGCGCACCTTGACGCAAACGAGGAGCTCGGGCCGTGTGTCGGGCGGGTCTCTGGAACCTTAGGGTTTGACTTAAAGGGTTCCTTAAAGGGATCTATAGGGTTCCTTAAAGGGATCTATAGGGTTCCTTAAAGGGATCTATAGGGTTTAGGGGTTTAGGGTTTACTTGAAGGGGCAGGGGACTTAGTAAGTAGGTTATAAGTAGAGTGATAAGTGCCCTAAATGGAGTTGTCCTAAATATAGCCCTACTTAGAACCAACTTACTAAGTCCCCTGCCCTTTCAAGTAGGGTTTCTCATGAACTGTGGTTTCTACAAAAAAGGGAGGTCCTTTGGGTCGCAGGTAGGATCTAGGGTTCAGGGTGTTCAGTAAGGGCTTGGGAATTCTTGGAGTTCAGGGGTTTAGGGTGCAGCATCAGTAGCCGCATCTCTTCCTTCTCTGCGCTTGACTTTGCTATAGCAGACTTGGGATGAACTCGAAATTCCTTCCAAACCTCATTTCATTCTTTTCTTCGGGTGGGGGTTGCACGGAGGGTAGATGGGATCTTGCAGGCAGGAACACTATTGCCGTTGTCGTGAGTGGTTTTCCATCTGACAAGCTTCGTCAGGCTTTCGAGACGGTGTCATGACATGGGAAAGCCATCAGCCCTAGTTAATCCCTCATTAGAGCCTCAACCCTAAACCCGCAGCCCCTCCAAAGCCTCAGCCCTACAATCACTGAACACTTAAACCCTTAACCCTACAATCCCTTAAACCCTAAACCCTATAAATTCCTGAAACCTTAAACTATAAACCCTAAACCCTACACTCCCTGAACCCTCTCCCAGAGACTCCAATGTCCCTTAATTCAGGAATATTCCCTGAATCATATTAGGGATCCTACTATAATTTAAGGTGTATTCCTTAATTAAGGGATATTGGAGTCTCTGGGATACTCCCTCTCAAAGCCTTCGACTGAATGGGAGGATTCCCTGCCAGAAGCTTGGCGGTTCAGCCGAAGCCTGGCATTTACAACCTTTTAGGGTTTAGGGTTTAGGGTTTAGGGCCTGGCATTTACAACCTTTTAGGGTTTAGGGTTTAGGGTTTAGGGCCTGGCGTTTGCAAACCTTTTAGGGTTTGGGGTTTAGGGTTTAGGGCCTGGCATTTACAACCTTTTAGGGCTTGGGGTTTAGGGTTTAGGGCCTGGCATTTACAACCGTTTAGGGCTTAGGGTTTAGGGTTTAGGGTGTAGGGTCCAACCAAAATTAGAGCACATCCAGACATTTCAGCAAATAGCTTTTCCTAGAGGTCTTAAACCCTCGAAGCTTTCAAGTTAAGCTCCAAATCACCAAATCTTAGTGAATCTCCTATTGATTCTTATTCAAGCACGTCACGTGTTGTCTCGCTTGTCTTAATTTGTTTTTTGTCTCTAGCTGTCTTCATTTGGAGACACCATCTCATGCACGATATACCATCAGCATCTAGGGTATGTGTATCTCTATGTCGGTATTGGGTTCATCATCGGTGCACTACGTAAGCTTCCGCATCTTTCCATGTTCACGAAGGTATTCCCAAACATTCCACGTTCAAAGTCCTTCTGGCCCCTCAAGTCTAGCAGCAGAACCAGCAGCAACAGCAGCAGCTGCAGGTGCAGCGGCAGCTGCAACAGCATCAGCAGCAGCGGCCACGACAACAAGATCAACAACAGCACCATCAGAAGAAGCAGCAGCAGCAGCGACTGCAACAGCAGCCGCTGCTGCTACGACTTCAACCGCTGCAGCTGCAACTGCTACTGCTACGAGTGCAGAGACAAACCCTAATACTCATACTCATACCAATACCAATACCAATACCAATTCCATCACCTATACTAACTAGTACGAAAAACTACTGCTAATGCTACTTCTACTACTACTGCTACTATTATTACTACTACTACTACTACCACCACTACCACTACTACTACTACTACTGCTACTGCTACTGCTACTGCTATTACTACTACTACTACTACTACTACTACTACTACTACTACTACTACGACTACGACTACTACTACTACTACGACGACGACTACTACTACTACTACGACAACAACAACAACAACTACTACTACTACTACTACTACTACTACTACGATTTTTGTTGGTTTTTAGATGTTAGCTTTCCAAGTAGGGCCTAGGCTTTTTGTATGTTTGAGGTTGGGGTGCAGGGGAACTGTCGTACCTCCTACACTGTAAACCCGAAACCCTAAACCCTAAACCCTAACCCCTAAACCCTAAACCCAAACCCCAAACCCCAGGCTTTTATCGCGCTGTCGTACCTCTTCGTCGTCTTCTTCTGGCGGAGCTCCTTTCGGCAAGCGAGGCTGGTTACTTCACCTACTTAAAGGATCATGGGACCTAGTAATTGGGGTTCTAAGTAAGGTAACTACAGTTATAGTTACTTATAGCCACAATTCGGGTACTTATAGCCTTACTTACTAGGTCCCATGACCCTCCAAGTAAGAATTCCTTTATCACGGGTTCTGTAAACCCTTCAAACCATGCTTTGGGCTCGTTGCTTCTGAGGGTTTAGGGTTTAGGGTTTCAGGGTGTGCAGGGATGAAGGGGAGGGGGCGGAGCTGCTGAGGGTATCATGTTTTGGGGTTGAGATTCAGATTGTGATTATAGCTCGATTCCAACAGCTCATTTGTAGCGGCAGATGCTTCCGGCGTCCACGCCTTCACCTTTTGATCATCTACAATAGTGAGTCAACTGGGAGGTTTACACTTCTCCGTGGTGGTTTCGGAAAGACTGCGTTAAGACTTGTGTCGTGGAGCTTTAACGGGCAAGCTAGTCACTGACTCCGACGCACGTGCACTTTCAGATAGAGGCTTTGAGTAGAGGCTCCTAGTTTGCACTGCCCACGGGGGCAAACCTGAAATCTCAAGCCCCGAGCACTTTAACTACTTAGTAGCTGAAAGTGTATATTTTTTGGACTTATGAACTCAGCAACTAAGACTATTGAAACTCTCAGCCCGAAAGCCCGAAACCTAAATCCTCCACCCATCCCCCCTAAACCCTACCTAGAGGCTCATACCCTACCCCTTTGTTAAGGTACCCAATATTCTATATAACAGATCCTAACCGTCCTAACCATAAAACTAGCTATCCTAAAAAAGGGGTAGGGTATGACCCTCTAGGTAGACCTCTTGAAAACCCTGAAATCCTAAATCCTACAGTTGCAGAGAACCAAAGCCACGAAGATTGGGAGTTCTGCATCCCAACTTTTAGGGCTTTAGGGTTTAGGGATTACGGGTTTAGGGTTTAGGGGTTTAGGGTTTGGTGTTTAGGGTTTAGGGGTTTAGGGATTAGGGTTTAGGGGTTTAGGGTTTAGGGTTTAGGGATTAGGGTTTAGGAACCCACATTTTACGGTTTAGGGTTTCGGGTTTAGGGGTTTAGGGTTTAGGGTTGAGAGCCCGGAAGATTTGTTGTGAACCCCAGAAAGTTGGAACATGGATTTAGGATGATGCGTGACGGGATTCCCTATACTAGGGTTTTGGGTAGAGTAAGTAGAGAAGGCCTACCGGGAAATACTCTTACTAAATATTACGGGTGGAATCTTATCGAGTGTTTCGGGTTTAGGACTTAGGAGTGGGAACACTCGACACACCTGAAATCTTTCCGAAGTGTGAGCCACTCATTCCGCCCCACACTCCCTAGGGTTCGACCTAGTGGCTTGTATAGCTAGGGCCCATGGACGTACTTCAGTAGACATTACCTGTGAGCCGGCAAACTAAGCCCAAAGCCTAAATCCAAAACACGGCCCCAAACCTCAAACCCTGAACCTCAACCCCTAAACCACATCCCGGGATCTTAAACCGCATCACTCAAGCCGTGAAGAGGCCAACCTCACCGAGAACTTCTTAGTCAATGTCCCGGTGGCGAACTTGGAGGTCTGCAAGTTTTCCTTACGTGTAGTTTCCATATCAGTTCGTTTTGTGGCGGGTTGGCCTTTTCTTGCATATCTAGTGTGGGGGTTAAAAGAATCAAAGGACACTTGAGGGCTCATAGCGACGTTGCTTTTTGAAGCTTTTTGCTCCTTCGATGCAAGCTCTTCCAATCATTGAGACCAGACGTAGCGAGGCAGAAGTCCAAAGCATCGGATTGTTCACCCGCCAATAGGGAACGTGACCTGTTCACCTCAAAGGCCCGGAACCCTAAACCCTGACCCCCCCAGAGTCAGTGTACGTCGGCCCATGTTGTCGTTGTCTTCGGCCTCGACGTGGTGAAACCTCAGCCAGATCCTAGGATCTTGGGGTTTAGGGTTTGTAGGGGTTCGGCCGTTGGGGTTTGGGGGCATAGGTTTCAGGATTTGGGGGTTTAGGGTATAGGTTTCAGGATTCGGGGAGTTGGGGTTTAGGGCTTAGGGCTTTGGGTTGAAATTAAGGTTTGGGGCTTTAGGGTATTGGTTTTGGGATGTTGGGCATTAGGATTTAGGACTTAGGGTTATGATGTGAGTTTGAATTAGGGTTGTGGGTTTTGGTGTTTAGCTATTTTAGGCACTGGGGTTTCAGGAGTTTAGTTTCGGGTATATCAAGTGAATCTAGTCTGAGTCTGAGTCTAGTCCAGTCTGGAGTCTAGAGTAGTGTCCGAAATCTAGGCGGCAGGATCATCCGCCGCGAGTAGAGGCAGGTAACTAGGCGGCAAGCCCTTCGCCGCGAGTAGAGTTAGGTATCTAGGACTAGGCGGCAGGACCCTTCGCCGCGAGAGTAGCTGAGGCGGCAAGCCCTTCGCCGCGGATTAGGCCCTAAACCCAAACCCTAAACCCCAACCCCACCCGCCCCACCCGACCCGACCCCGGCCCCACCCGCCGTCGTCAGGTGTGCAGTGCTCAGTTCCGCAGTGCAGGGGGTCAGGGGGGGTTAGGGGTACGGGGCAAGGGTAAAGGCATGTGCCAATTTTTAAACCTATCTTAACCTTAAGACCCTTATATAGCCTTAGACCCTTAGGTCTCAGTTCTTTCGGGGCGAATTTTGGCATTTCGGGGCACTTGCTTAGGGCTAAGGGGTATGATTGAGTGCAGGGTTTACACCCTAAGGAACATCTTAGATTCGGAGTCTCTGGCTCGCCGAGCCGACGAGGTCTGGTGTGGCATGGCGGCCTTTGGCGACCTTGCTTGGAGGCACCCGGACGGGGTTTAGGGCTTGTTTGGGGACCTTCGTTCATCTTCGGGATTCAGGTCACCATTTAGTATTTCAGATACATCAGGGAATCAGGCGAATCAGGCAGGGCCCGGGCAGGGCATAAGGGATTGTTGGCTTTAGGCGGTAGACAAGCCCTTCGCCGCTAGGGCAACAGGTAGAGCATGCGGCAAGCCCTCCGCTGCCAGACCCGACCCCACATTAAGCCCAAAACCCGTAAACCCGAAACACCACCACAGTCCCAGTCCCAGTGTCAGTGTGCCGATTGAGGTGTGGGCCTCCGGCGTGGCGCACGTCTCGGGTCTGGTGGTTGGTGGAGGCGGTGGCCACAGCCAGGGATTTGGGGTTGAGGTTGAACGATTGGGGATTGTTGTGGATGTGAGCTCAAGGGTCCCGCCTGGATGCTGTGTTCACCGTCTGCATCATGGCATGACCACCAGTATTCACCCGAAATGAGCTCTGGCCAGGCCGTGCCCCGCTGGCTCTGGCGGACCAGCGCTGAGTGTCAGACAGTGTCAGAGAGCATGTGTGAGTTCATGCCGGAGCATCCTCAAGCCAACCCTTATTTAAGATCCGGTTAAGATCCGGCCCTAAACATCCCTACATCATGACTGCCGAGGCCTGTACCTCTTCATCAGACTCTCGTCAGAGTCATGGTCATCGTCATCAGAGTCGGCAGCTCGGTGCCGGCGCACTGCCCTTTCTTCGGAGCATCGGCATGTCATTGAAAGTTGTTGCTGACGTTGCAGTGCAGCCCAGCGGCTCAATCGGAGCATCATTCCATGAGTCCATGTCGGCATCAAGGCAGATAAGGCTCTAGGTAGGGCAGCATCATTCCATGTCGACATCCAGGCAGATAAGGCTCTAGGTAGGGCCCCAGGGCAGCGGGCATAGGACTACATAGTGACTGATACACAGATATCAGCTTCCCATCCTCATCCTCCCGACTCTGTCTGACCCATTGTCAGTCATTGTCAGTGTCATGGGCGGGGGCGGCAAGGGCAAGGGCAACTGGTTTCCTGGCTGGTACGGTGGCCCATACGCTGGGCCGCCGCAGCCGCACTTTGGCCCCGCTCCGAACAGGACCGGGCCAGGGCGGGTTTAGGGTTTCGGTGCGGGTTCGAGGCTTGAGGGAGAAGGTTTTTAATTGAAGTACAAATTCGCACTTAGTAAGTGCAAACCAGAACTTACGTAGAAGTTAGAAGTACGTACTGGTGAGGAGCAACCAACACATAAGTCCGCTGGGGTCCCGAGTGTCAATCTCGATAGACTGCAGACAGGTCGACCACCGGTGCCCTGCGTGGGCAGATGATCTCCAGGCTGGAGGCCGATGTGCGCCGTCTGGAAGGAGACCTCGCGCAGTCCAGGGCGGGGGTTGGGAGAAACATAAGTTTTAAGGCATAAGCAGAACAAGCCGAAGCCCCATCCCATCCATCGAACCATGGCATCCCACAGGTGGACCAGACAGTGGCAGAGTCAGAGCGGGACGATGCCAAGGAGGCGGAGAAGAGGATCCGAGAGCAGATGGAGGAGTCTTGTTTTCGGGTTAAAGGGACTATAGCATATATAGGCATAGTCATCATCGTGTTTCTTCAGCAGCTGTGCTATTACAGTCTTTCCAGTGCAGGATCTCCGCACGCTCCAAGTCGCGGAGATCAATGGTTTGAAGAGGGTCTCTCAGACTGCGATTCAACCCTAAACTCTAAACCCCTCCTTGCTAAGTTGCTAGGGAGGGAAAAACCCTAAAACCGTAAACCCCAGGCTGCCGTGGACCCGCTTGGCGATGCCAAGTCCAAATCGGCTGGCGAGGTCAGTGAGCTGAGCAAGCAGATCACTGACATGTCAGCCAAGTGGAGGTCAGAGACAAAGTCATGGGAAGGCACACCCCACTGGCGATTTGAGTGCGGTGGAAGTTGGAAGTATAAGTTTAAGTGGATATTGGTAGCTCTTGCTTCCTTTTTCATTTGCGGTAGTCAGGCAGACTTGCCACGAGCGAACGCTTGTTCAAGGACCATTGGGCGTAAGGCAAATGGTTTCGGGGATTCGGGGTTTGGGGTTGGGTTGGGTTTGTTCGGGCCGGTCGGAAGTTGGAAGCCGGCAGCACTGACAGGAGTCCCAGCGTGAGAATGCACAGCTGAAGAAGGACGCGGAGGTGGAGTACAAGGTTCGGCAAGATCTGCGAAAGAAGGTCGAGACGTTGCCTGGATAGGTCCGGTAGCCTCATTTTTTTTGGCAGTGGTATTGTAAACCCAAAATCTAAATCACAAAGGTTAAGTTTAGTTGGCTGATGACTAACTGGTTGGCTTGGGGCTTAGCTAGGACGTTAGGACTTCAACGCTGTGGGGCTTCCTTTAATCTCAGCTTCGTATTCTAGGGTCTGAAAAGTTAAACTTTCAGAAAGGGTCCCAAGTGCCTTGATGCTAAGGCTAGAAGCCCGCGAACACGAACAGAGTCAGAAGAACAAGAAGCTCGAGGAGAAGGTGGAGGCATTGACCAAGCAGCTGAAAGAGCTGTCAGTGAAGAAAGGGTCAGGGTCAGGGTCCGGGAAGAAGTGATTAAGGCTAGGACTACAGGGCTAAGGGCTACAGGGGTCTTCCCAGGCTCAGTAAAGGGCCCTAGTTCAATAGCTAGATAATAGCTGCAGGGCTCGGCTCTTCCCAGGCTTAGTATAGGGCCTTCAAGTCAGAGTCAAAGCACTAGCTAGATAGGGCTGCAGGATTCTTCTTCCCAGGCCTGTTAGCTCTGGCCGTTTTGCCATTGCCGTCGCCGGAGCGACCTATAGGGCCCAGGGGGCAGGCTGACTCTGACACTGTATGTCCCTGCTGAAAGTCACAGTTTGTTTTATAACAAGCTGGATTGAAAGTCTGAGATTCATGTCAAAGTCAGACTCAGACTCAGAGTCAGAGTCATAGGCCATGCCGGGGCCATGCGCCATGCGGGAGGGGTGGAGTTCAAAAAGATGGGCACGTGCCGTGCAAGAGCTAGTGGTTTTGTTTGTGTGCCTCCATCAGATCCGACCCGAGGTCACCTCAAAGGCTTGGCTGCTGTCTTCTGCGACGGGGCCTTGGGAAATCAGTGTCAGTGGCAGTGTCAGTCAGTTTGGTAGGTTCATCACTGAATTTGTCTTGACTGACACTGGCAGGCGACAGAGACGATCTTCGTTCATCAGCGTCAGCGTCGAAGAGGTGCCATCCGCCCCTCCCTTCTTATCACGTGTTGCGTCCTTGTGCTGCAGTGCTGCATTGCCTGGTCTTGAGCATTGAGCATTCTTGAGCACTTGAGCATACGAAGCTTCCCTGCAGCCTGCTGAAGTCTCAAGTCAGTGTCAGGCTTCGGTTGCTTAAAGTCACATGGCATGCCTGAGGGCTCCCTCTTGTGTTCGCCAGTAGCATCGATGTACGGTTAAGGCTTTGGGGTATGGCAGAGCATGTGAGCAATCGTCGGTTATCCTCCTGTTAAATTTAGTGAGACCTAAGCCCATTGCTCAGGGTTAGGTTTTCCATGCCCTCCGCCTCCGCTGACAGTGTCAGTGTCAGCTTGCAACTTTTGCCGGGCAACTTGAGCCGGGTCGCCTCCGGCCTCGACAAAGGCGGCCAGCAGGTCGCGTTCCTCCTGTACTCCGTCCACCCGGCTGCCGCCGCCGACCTCCTCAGGCACATCGACTACCACAAGAAGGTATCTCCTCTGCCAAGACCATTATACGTCAGTCACCTGGCTGCACCTACTACTAGGTTCACGGTTCACGTTTTGAGTGCAATGAGCTTGTCGGAAATCGAGCATGATTTGTATCTAGGCTCAATGAGCAGCCGGGGATGGAGGCTTCGTGATCGTCCTGAGCCTTGGCAGAATCTGGCAGAACAGCTTTGCCCGGCTTAGCAGTGTCAGCGTCTTTCCTTGCTTGGTCCGTGGGAGGATTTCGTGAATGACACAATGCCAAGGACTCAGGACCATTCATGGAGTGATCGTCCTGAGCCNGGTCCGTGGGAGGATTTCGTGAATGACACAATGCCAAGGACTCAGGACCATTCATGGAGTGATCGTCCTGAGCCTTGGCAGAATCTGGCATGAACAGCTTTGCCCGGCTTAGCAGTGTCAGCGTCTTTCCTTGCTTGGTCCGTGGGAGGATTTCGTGAATGACACAATGCCAAGGACTCAGGACCATTCATGGAGTGATCGTCCTGAGCCNGGTCCGTGGGAGGATTTCGTGAATGACACAATGCCAAGGACTCAGGACCATTCATGGAGTGATCGTCCTGAGCCTTGGCAGAATCTGGCATGAACAGCTTTGCCCGGCTTAGCAGTGTCGGCGTCTTTCCTTGCTTGGTCCTTGGGAGGATTTCGTGAATGACACAATGCCAAGGACTCTCATGACCATTCATGGCGTGGCTTGCAGAGTCAGAGCTGGCAGTCCCAGTCCTGGGAGTCCTGGCAGTCCTGGGAGGGCTGGCAAAACTGGCAGGGCTGGCAGAACCGGGCCACGAGTGGCAGAGCCACTGTGTTCGCAGTGTTCGTGTTGTTGTGTTGCATTGGTCCTGTTCCTGCCCAGCCCTTGGACCAGGGACCTTGCCTGAAGCCCCGAGGTCATGGTCAGGACCAAGACAATGCTGGTGGCCAGCGTCGTGGACAAGCAGAGTCACGAGCCAGACCCAGCGTGGAGGATTTCGAACTGGTCTTGCTTCTTGCCTTCAGTTAGTGTTAGTGACCAGAGTTTCGGGACTTCAATACTCCTCAATCAGTCTGGACCCATGATTGCAGCTGGTTGCAGTCATCGTTGCTTGCGTGCTTTGGGCCTTCCTTACACAAATAAAATCTGGAGTGCAGCACAGAGTACTGAAGATGGATCTGCGATAGTCTGCTAGGATTCCTTGATTCCTTTAGGGTTGTCTTCGAATTTCCTTTCTGACATGGATTGTGTCAGGGACCCAGAGGACTTGCAGTGCTCAACACTCTGTCTGGAACTGTCATGACATTCCTTTCAAATTCGCGGGTGTTCTCTCAAATTTCTTTGAAGTATCCATTGTGATCACCAACAAGCAAATCCCACCTTTAAATTCTGGTGATTATCGGTTAATGGATGCGTTGTTCACTAGAACAGAATCAAAGTCAAGTCTGTGGCATGTTGACGTTTTAGGACTTGGGGCTGAGGCGGGAGCTTAAGGTTTAAGGTTAGCCCTAACGGATTATGATTACAGCCGTCGTAACTGGCCCAGGAGAGAGATGGCCGCCGACCTGGAGCTGTCGCCGGAGGCCATGGAGGGTGTCATTAGCCTCCTGGAGTATGGGAGGAACGGCCAGATCAGGGCTGCCCTGACCATGCAGCTCGACATTTCCATGCAGTGTTGCGATTCCCAGTGTACAAAATGACATGATGAAACACTCGCTTACTCCTCAAGTCAAGTATAAACTCCAGACCAGTCCAGACCTAAGGACACTTGCCATCCAGGCCGGCCACGCCAACGAGACTCAACCGCTGGATGGTTTGGTTCTGAGCCGTGTTCGACGGGACCGCTTAGACTGCCCGCTCTTGTGCCTTGAAGTGCCTTGCGCTGCCCTTCCCTGCGGTGCCTGCACTGCCCTGCGCTGCCCTGCACTGGCCAGGACAGAGTCATGCTCCGCAACCAGAACGACCTTGACCGTGATGATCGTGACCGTCAGAGTCAGCGCCCTCCCCATGACGCTGGAGTCGGAGTTCTGATGTTGTCTCCACCGCCGCCCCCGCCGGGGCCGCCGCCGTGTGCAGTGCCAGTTTCGGCAAAGGCCTTGGCCAAGTCAAAGAAGGGCGGGGCTCCGGTCAAGGGTCAGGGGCCCAAGGGGAAGGGCCAAGGCACCTGAGCTGGATGCTGTTGGTAAAACGGTGATGGCAGGGATGAGACTGAAGATGATGATGTCCATAGGCCGGAGGCAGTTCCAGCTCAGGTTGGTTCATAGTTGCGGGTCGACCGACCTGGGCTGCTTATCTTATCAGTGTCAGTGTCACATTTTGCTCTCCGTGGGGTGCGGCTGCATAGTCATTGCTTTGGCCTTCTGAGTGTCTCAGTGCTCGAAAATACTCGAACTTTCCACAGCTTTGGACTGAAGACTCGGACTTTGTGCAGCATTGCAGCATCAGCAGGAGTGACAGGGTCAGTATGCATCATGCCATGCAGCCGGACCGGTGCAGTCAGCACATTTGAGAGCCGTCCGACATGACACGTTCGCAAATCGCAGAGTCAAAAAATGGCCACATTGCTGGCGCTTTGCACTTGGATTCGTTTGCTTGGCATTTTTGCTCTGCCTTGTCCCTCGCAGATGCCCTCGCTTCCGGATCGCCTAGAGGCCTGGGTCCGAGCCGAGTCCACGCTGCCTCTCATGGTTTCATGAGTGATTTCGCCTTGCGAACTTGGTGTTAGCAGCAGCAGCAAATATTCAAATGAGAACCTTGACGGCTGAAGTGGAGAAGGGCTCCATGTGAACAGCAATTGGACATGGCTTAGTCGGCCTGATTCCTTGAGCGGGTACTGCCAGGTCTTTCATTGCATTGCTCTGGCTTGTTCCTGAGTTCCCGAAAACCATTTTGCCTGATAAGGTCTACTACACTACACCCACCGATGGGACTCAACAGCCGGACTCTCGGAGGTTTATTGAAGACTTAACTTGCGGAGACGTCCAAGGGCTTAGGGCTTTGGGTTGAAATTATGGTTTTGGGGGTCGGTTTTTCGCTGCAATCCCCTTGATTCAGTCGTCGGATGCATTTGAGTCGTGAGTAGTGAAGCCCATACCAGTCATTATACCATGTAGTTTTTATCAAATTACGCAGGGTTTGTTTCAAAATTCTTTCAAATTAGCTTCGGGTTTCTCCTTGCAATCCCCTTGATTCAGTCTGTGGATGCATTTGAGTCGTGAGTGGTGAAGCCGTCCCTGTCGGTCTCACAGCAGGCGTTTGCACACTTGTAGAGACCTCGTTCAAAAGGAGTTTGGGTATCAGGATTTATGATTAAGGGTTTTGAGTTTGAAATAGAGGAGTTCAGGCCTGTGTGCTGGTAGGACTTGGGGCTCAAAAGGGTTTTAGGGTTTGGGGGTTTTCTGATTTTAAATTTTAGGGCTTAGCACTTGAGGGTTAGTTACGGCGCACCGTGAACCACCAGTATCCAAGAGCCTCGAAGCTTGGGTTTGGGTCTGCTGCTTAACATGGCTTTCCTTCAAGACCTCGGAACCCCAGGTAACCAAACCAGAGTCTAGTGTAGTGACAGTGTAGTGTAGAGTCTAGAGTAGTCACTAGAGTGTCAGTGTCAGAGTGCAAACTAAAGTGTAGCGGCAAGCCTCTTCGCCGGTAGTGTAAATGAGTCTAGGCGGCAGGACCCTTCGCCGCGAGAGTGGAACCAGGTAACTACAATAGGAGGTGGCAAGCCCTTCACCGCGGATGAAGCCCTGAACCCAAACCCCAACCCGCCCCACCCGCCCAGTCTTGAGTCGCCAGGTGTGCAGCGCTCAGTTCGGCAGTGCAGGGGTCCGGGTTTAAGGATAAAAAGGGTAAGTGAGGGCACGGGGCAAGGGTATAGGCATCTGAACCATTCAGGGACTCCGAATCTAAGAGGGAGGGGACCGGAGATGTTCCTTAGGGTGTAAGCTCTGTACTCATAGCCTTTAGCTAAGCTATTGCCCCGAAAGTCGCCCGGAACGAACTGAGACCTAAGGGTCTAAGGGTCTTAGGGTGACAGTGACAGATAGGTTTAGAGTTAGGCACAAAAACGCCGAGCCGACGAGGTCTGGTGGCACATTGTGGCGAGCGGTGGCCTTACTTCGATGAATCGGCCCGAAATGAAGTTTGATACGGGTTTAGGGTTTTGAATTTGTTTGGGCCTTCGTTCATCCTCGGGTTCAGGTCATCCACACTGCAATCCGCGTGGGGTGACAAGATTGTGAGTAGGCTGTAGTGAGCTGTGCAGTGCCTGGGCCTAGCTTCGTTCAGGAGTACCAGCCATTGGCATTTGCGGCAATCAGCATCCTTCTTTGCAAACGATACTCATCTGGCGAGCCGACCGTAGCACCGAGGGCCCGAGCCTGCAAGTGTGCTGGACGTGGGATTGAGGCTCCGTCGCCTGCCAATGGCGAACCTTCCGGAACTTGTTTTGTCTTCCGAGCCGTGTTCTTCAGCAGCGGCAGCGTCAAGGCATTCCGAGCTGCCGGAACTGATCCTGCCATCCACGATGTCTTCGTCTTCAGAGTTGCCGGGGCAGGTGCTTCTTGCGCCTTCAAAACCAGGTGTCAGTGTCATGAAGAAGCCGGCGGCAGCACGTGCGGTGAAGCGAGCAGCAGCGAGTTCTTCTGTCCCGAAGCAGAAGAAAGCGAGAAGTGACCATAAGAAGAACGTTCGTGTGTTCGGTGGTGATTTCTCCGGCTTGGAGGTTGCAATCGAGGCCATGCAGGAGGTTGCTAATGGGGCTGCGTGCCACATCGAAGTGCAGCACGCATTCAGCTCTGATGTGGACCCTTCCTGCCGCCGTTCCTTCCTCTTTCTTGGATGTAATCAAACGGAATTATAGTGGTCAGTAGTCCGTAGATGAGTACACCGCGGCGTCATCCCGATAGGTCCTGTTTCTACTAGGACGCTTCCTGCATACCCGGCTTGATCGAAACACAGCCTTAGGTTTTTTGGCCATGAACCGTGTGCCAGCGAATGGCACGGACCGTGTCTTGCTGCTGGACAGTGTCAAAACTCCTCTCTCCCGCCCCATGCCAGTGACCGACTACGCTGCTGGGTTTCCATGTCAGCCGTATTCCCCGGAGGGGGTTGGCGGAGGACTGAAGGACCATCACAGCCGTGGGCAGGAACTCTTTGATGCCATGTTGGCGAGGCTCAAATTCTTGGCCTGCAATTCGTTCCCTGGCAGTTTTTCTCGCGGGCGGCAGTCAGGGGGGAATGTGTGCGTGTCGTTCTTGAACTTTCTGATTCTAGGCTGTCGAGAGTTCGGGGTCAGGGTTTCACGGCAGCATGATCATAACCGAGGCTTGAAACGGTGCTGCTGGAGAATACTGCGGGACTGAGATCCAAGAGGCACAATCAGGATTTCAACTGGATGCTCACTGCTTTGCGGCAGGCCCTGCCAGGATTCGAGTGGCACTGGCGAGTGCTCGACTCTGCCGCGTTTGGGGTTCCCCAGCAGCGCAAGAGGCTGTACATCATCGGCTTGAAAACTGCGGCGCTGTCAGAGTCATTTTCATGGGACTTTGTCACGGATGTCGCAGAGACGGGGACCATTGCATCGAGGACATCTTGGGCCAGGGCGATGATATGTCGCCGACACAACAGGAGAGGTCTGAGCTTGAGAACAAGCTGGCACCTGGAAGATTGAAGGCGCTTCGGGCAGCAATGGCGGACATTCGAAAGCGAGGCCTCGATCCGTACTCGGAGAACTTTGTGATCGACATCGACTCTGGAAGGTTCGAGAACAGCAAGACTTGGAAGCAAGGCCTCTCGAAGACGTTGACACGGAGTCGCGGAGGAAGCGGAGGGCCCTGGTTGTCCAAGAGGGCTCGGCGAACATCCTTGCAAGAGCTGGCGAGGTTTCAAGGCCTCAATCTTGAAGCCTGGAAGCTGGACGGCATCTCAGATTGCCAGGTGGGAAAGATGCCGCTGGTCTGAGTCTTTGCGTATCTCCCAGCACCCTATAATCCCCGAGCTATTTTACAGGAGCCCGTGTTCTAACGGTTAAAGGTCTTTGTGTTGGGTTAACAGCAACAAGAAGTCTAGCAACTTGTGGCAGGCCCGATCTCTTACGGTGATTTTTTGCATACCCGTCTGTCAGGTGTCATCTCACTAGTCATTATACCATGTAGTTTTTATCAAATTACGCAGCGTTTGCTTCAAAATTCTTTCAAATTAGCTTCGGGCTTCTCCTTGCAATCTCCTTGATTCAGTCTGTGGATGCGACTGAGTAGTGAAGCTATCCGTGTCGAAGAAACACATAGATTTGCTGGGTAACCTCTTTGATCTTTTTTTCTTAGGGCATGACTCTGACAAGCAGCAGCGATTAGGCTTGGCAACACGATGTCCAAGCCAGTGATCAGAGCATTGGTCATTGGGATGTGGACAGCGCTGGGAATTCTCTGGGTGTCACCAGCACCGACAGCTTTCGCTTGCAGGATTTCGCTGCGAGCTGACAGCTCACACGGATTTTGCAGAATGCCTCCAGTGTGTCAGTGTCAGTGTCACAGCAAAGTGTCAGTGTCAGTGTTAGAAAGGTTAAGACCCGTCCTGGTCTTGTTGTTTCGTAGGAAGCACACTGGATGTAACATAAAGGAGAAGAGTGTCTCGCCGTTTGACTCAGACTAAGGCAAAGGCAGCAAAGGGCGACGAGAGGCTGGGGCCCAGCTTGACACTTCAACGCCTGCGGTCCAGAGCCCAAAAAGAAACGATATGGAATTTTGGGAGACGATCCTGGCTCAGTACCGCTGCAGCCCGGGAAACCACAGTTCTGGCCGTGAAGCCACGGAAGTCGGAGGCTCCTTGCACGGAGAGATGCTTAAAGTTTTTCGCTGAACATTTCTCACAATCCATTTTCGACATAAAGATAATCCAAGCAGACTAGCCGCTTTGCACTTAAGTGAGGTGCTCTCGAGGGATGTTGGGCACGATTTCAAGCTGTACTCTCCTGCCTCCTTGCCGGCCGAGTTATGGGGCAAAGTGACAGCTGCTATGCGATCTCTTGGTCTGTCGTTAGAAGCCGATCTTCCAGAGTGAAGAATTTCCAGCGTTGCCCATGCCCATGCCAGTGGTGTGTGCCCGAAAGGAGGCAAGAAAGCATGATGCTGCATGTGAAGAAAAGATGAATAGGGCAGTACATTGCTTGCAAAGGGTTCATGTCCTGCGTGCTGTGAGCATGATTCTGAAGACTTCAGGCTTGTCAGGTTTCAGGAGCATGGCAGGCGTATGCAGAGTGAGCCCTTGACCAAGTCCAAATCTGGTAGAAATGCTGCTAAACCCTAAACTAAATCTCAATGCAGTCTTATCAGCGCATGCTACATTGCAGTGTAGTGCGTGTGTTTCCGTTGGCCAGGCGGCGTCAGATGGAAGGTGCTTCTGGCTTGGTTGTGGTGGGGGGGGCTGAATCAATGGAGCTTTCTGCTGCAGCCACGGCTTGCGATTGCACTTGTGACATTGACCGATCGTTCCTGTATGCAGCGACTTGTGCGTGGAGTGAATCACATCATGGACCCGTGATTTGAGTGTGTGCCAAAGCTGCGCAAACGTCATCCTTGAGGTGCAGTGTGCCAGGCTCCGCTGGCCTGGCGGCGTCAGATGGAAGGTGATGCTGCCTTGGTTGTGGTGGGGGGGGACCTGTGACATTGACCGAGCATTCCTGTATGCAGGGAACTTGTGCATGGAGTGACTCGCATCATGGAACCCGTGATTTTGAGTGTGTGCAAAAGCTGCGCCGCAAGCCTCCTCCTGAAGCTTTTCTGGCACAATTGTGGCAGTGTCAGTGTCGCAGAGTCAGAGTCAATGGCCGCGAATGGGACGTCGGGTACGACGAATCCCAACAGCACTTCGACTGTTCCAGAGAAGGACCAGGACCCATAGAGCTTCGGCGGCGATCATATCACGTTCGGGCCGTGCTTCGAAGTGTTTCGTTGTGCAGGACATGGCTGCAGATGAATCAACTGTGTTGTTCACCGCCTTCGTCACACAAGAGACACTGGTCGGCATTTGAGATTTTGGCGAAATGTGAAGATTGTGTCACACTGTCACACACCTGCGCCATTGCCGTGTGACAGATACTGTCCTGGGCCCATTCGGTTGATGTTCGATGTCAGACTCCCTGCAGCACAGGTCCAAGAGAGCCTGCTGTGAATGTTTGTTAGAGGGGGGATTCTGTCGGTTCCATGTCTTTGACACGGCTGGACGAGGTCGGGCTAAAGAAAGCACCCTCGTGTTATGCGCTTTTCAAATCGCGCTTAGCCCGAAACGGCGTCCAGAGTGATCGTCATGGCGTTCCAGGCAGGCGACTGAAGGTGAAGACCATGATGAACGACAATCCTGCGGCCAAATGGAAATCCTTGTCCGAGGATGACAAGCGGAAATTCAAAAGGGAAGCTCGCGAACTAGCAGAACGACTACAGGAGGAAAAAAAAGGATTGCTGGCTGCCCGAGAAGCCGAACCAGTTCCAGTTCCAGCAGCCCAGCCGGACACGAACACGGCGGTGTACATGCAGAGTGACGGTCAGGCGTGGCGTCTAAAGATGATGTTGGGCAAAGGCGCCTATGGATGTGTTTGGGTCATGGAAAACACTTTGTCGGGAGCCACAGTGGCTGGCAAGGAATGCCGGGACCTTTCCGAGGTCCAAAAGGAGCAGGCCATCCTTTCCCGCTTCCATTCGCCGTTCGTGGTGAGCGTTTTTGAGTACGCCGTGGGCCCAAACAACAGCGTCATGTTGCTCATGGAAAGGGCCGACATCGGCTTGGCTGAGATGCTGCACACCTGGAAAGAGACCGGCGTCTAGGTTCTGGCTTGGAGAAATCTTGTTTAAGTATGAGGTCTTATTGTCCTTTGTCCCATGTGCTGCAGTGCAGTGCGAAGAGAGAAACTTGAGAACACGTTTCGTGACCTGCAGCTGAAGGTTTGGATGGCTGCAGTGACCGCTTGATCTCCGAGAGGTGGCAATTCCTCCACCAGCTGTGTTTGGGTGTTCAATACATCCACTCCCATGGCTTTTTGCACTTGGACCTGAAGCCAGGGAACATGTTGCTGTTTCTTGCCAGCCACAGCGTCAAAATCTGTGACTTTGGCCTTGACGCAAGACGGGTACCCAACGTTGCTTGCAATAGCAGTCCTGTTTCCCTGCGAGGCTGCCCAGCTGAGGTTGTTGTGGAATCACTGTCTGTGATGCAGGCAAGCCTGTCAAGTGCTGCCCGGAAGTCCACAGGCACGGCGTTGCTTCCTGACAAGAGCAACTCAGAGCGATTGACAGACGTCTTCCGCTACTTCTCCGCAAAAAGTGCCCAAAAGCTGCTCAATTCTCAGCAGCATTGCAGAGAATTGAGAATAGCCCGAGATTCGCACCTGCTGAGGTGATTCCAGCTTAGCGTCAAAGACAAATCGAGCACTTGACCCAGTCAGCGTCACAGAGGCATGTTTGGACTACTTGCTGCCAAGAGACCAAGAGACAGCATGCAATAGACATCTTGTGATTAGTAGCTAGCACACATGCATGATGAGCAGGCCTGCATCTTGATGGTGGGACAAGACGCACAGACATTGAAGGGTGTGATCACCTCCTACAACAACAAGGTCTTCGGTGGCAAGCACAACCAGCCGCTGTGTCAGGTTGGGTGCAGCAACCAGTCCTTTTGCTGGCCGTTTGTACAGGGCAGTGCGGCTGGAAATATTCCAGCCTACCATCTGATATCCACACCGTTCACATGGCCGCAGGACTTGATGTTCACCGGCAAGGCTGATATGAGGGTGCAGAATTTGGGCAGCATGATCCCGGAGAACCGCCAGAAGATACTGCGGTTTATCGGCAAGGTTGGCTGGGGCTCCGACACATGCACCTGGAGCCTGAAGATCTTCGACATGCAGGCCCGAGAAGACGAAAGTTGCAGAGTGCCGACTTCATGGGGACAGCAGCAGAAGTCACCAGTAGTGTTAGTGTGTCTCCTGTGTCCTGTATGATATTTAACTCTTGAACATGATGCAGAGGCACTGTATGTCGGGAAATGCTTCAAGCAGACCAGCCATGCCGAGCATCGCAAAATCTTGACCACGACACAGACCGCCCAGACTGCTTTCATTGATTGGATGCAGCATGATGACCGGCGAAGCAGCCCCTAGCTTTTGTCAGTTACACATTACACTTGAGGCTTGTCAGGTGTCATGAGTCAAAAGCACTGAGAAAAGGTTCAGAATCGAGTATACACTTAACCCAGGCGAGAGTGCTGAAAAAGACCATCGTGGCAGCTCACATCCTTGAGAAAGTGCTGACTGTGGGAAGAGTGCCGGTGCCAGATCGTGAGGAATGGTGGCATTCTGCTGTCTATCAAAGTCGCATGGATGGCTTTTTGGAGAAGTTTGTGAGCGAGCTTCCAGAATCCTTTAAGAGCCTCGGCCGGCCATAGATCTGTACAACATTTGTTATATCATCAGCTTGTTCCACAAGCCCAGGATGGATCAGCTAGATGCATATGCGCGACAGCAGATCCCCAGCGTCAAATCCCTGCTGGACCACGTGAATGCTGTTTCGTCGCCAGGAAATTCGGGGTCAGGTTTGCTCAGTGTCAGCGACAGCCAGTCATTGTCACAGCTGGAACAAAAGAAGCTCGAACTCATGGCCGAGAAGTATGCATGCGACCTCGAGAACGACGCCCTACTTTACCGGCGATTCCGCGAATCTCACGTTGACAAGCTGAATCGCTGGCAAGCGGCCTTGGAGGAGCACAAGAAGAAATCCTTCGATCATGACTGGAA
The DNA here is from genome assembly GCA_003297005.1 of Symbiodinium sp. clade A Y106. Lineage (NCBI taxonomy): Eukaryota > Dinophyceae > Suessiales > Symbiodiniaceae > Symbiodinium > Symbiodinium sp. clade A. The sequence continues at coordinate 239,738 of BGNK01000006.1, read as the reverse complement.
CGGGGCTAAATCCTATGTCGACAAACACCTAAAGATCCTAGGCCGGTGAAATTAAGACATGACAGCAATTTCTGTGAGAAATGGCCATGCCGACCGCAGACGAAGTGAACTGAAGCTCAGGATATGTCATCTTCAGTGCGAGAACAATACCACGAACAAGGTCGATCACATCAGGAACAGCTTCGTTGCTCAGGCCGAGGACTTCTTCAGATCATCGCTTGGAGATGTTGCAGAGGAGAGTATTGCTCAACTCTTCGTCATTGACCTGCGGTCGCGAGACTGCATTAGCAGTGTCAATGGCGTACCCGTCAGCCGTCAAATTGGTGTCAGAACCAGTTCTCTGCAGGAAAAGGCGGGGGCCAGACTATCAGAGAAACTTTCGAAACATACCAACGGCCTGAATGCATGAATAATGCCAGCATCTTGTCTTAATCGTGGGTTCAAGTGTCAAGTGATTATTTGACATGCTTGGGACAGGCACCGCAAGCAAAAGCGTGGATCAGACGGCAATTGCAAGCCGGGGGAAGCGCCAACAGCCGGCGGGAGTTCCAGCAGTGAGTCCGAGAGCGACGAGGATGGTGTAGATGCCCAGGCAGCCCTGCCGTCAGAGTCACTGAGCCCAGCGCTGCCAGCGACAGGGTCAAGGTCCGCACAGCATCTCAGCAACATGCAGAAGCGACAGCTCTTGAGCGGAGACATTCGGTTCTTGCGGCGAGCACTTGAAGACTCCTTGCAGGCATGAGACTTCTGTAATTCGACCCCCGATTTAGTAATTTTGTATTGGGACCAGGACCAGGGTGGTGTCAGCATCGTGCATGTCTTGAGTCATGGACAGGTTCCGGAGCAGCACATCCTGGCAAGCTTTACATTGTCAATGCCGAGCATGCTGCTGGGGCGATTGACGAGGGAATTCGACGTCCTGGTTCCTGTCAAAGCATCAGAGAGTCAAAGATGGATGGAGGGCTGCGTGCTCATGCGGGGCTCCCTGGATGGTGTTCCGACTCCGGCGACACACACCAGAGTCTCAATGAGCGCAGTAGAGAAAGCCCGTGATCAACGATCCACCGACCCTTAGTAGCTGAGTGGATACACTTTACACTTGTTGGGATAGTATCACCCACTACAGGCCTAAAAGTGCACTTTTTTGGGGCTTGGGCTTATGGACTCAGCAACTAAGGATCAGCTGACAATGTCAAGGTCAATGAAACCCAACGTGCACAGCTAGGTTTGGAGGCTGTGTAGAAGGTGTTGGACGAGCTCTTGGCCCAGCTTCCTGACAGTGTCAAAGCAGTTCGCCTCTACGTGGTTTGTGCCGGAAATCCGGAAATCCGGACTGGTCGTCTGGCCTGGTGCGTACTTTGTGCCGAAGTCAAGGTCAAGGTCTCGGACCGCGTGCTCGGATTGCAGCCGTGATGGCAGACGAGAAGGAACACCGCGTTGCCATCAACAAAGTCCATGCTGTGGAGACCATGGTGGATTGCTTACGAACAGAGCGGGGGAGCATCCCAGACCACAGGCCTATGGGAGCGATTCCTCTTGGCTGGGAGAATGTCCAGCCGACCAGCACGACACTGCAGAGCACAATCACCGAGGTGCGTGCCCAGTTGAGTGCCAACAGCGAGATAACAGAGTCAGGAAGACTGAAATTGAAAGATCCACCGCAGGAGCTGAAGAGCATGGAAAGAGTAAGGAATGTTCGACAGCAGTTTGAAGACCTAGCCGCGAAAATGGGCGAAGCCGAGATGTGCAATGCAAATTCAACAGAGTCAGGGGCCAATGCCGCACCAACACCAGCGGCAGATGCAGGTGGGACTGTGTTTAATAACCCCGTGCTGTTAAGTTTAGTCTTGACATGTCCGTGTTCGGTTTTGATGATTTTCCGCGGAAAAAGGATAAGAAGAAAATAAAACGATAACAACATTCAGGGATGAGGATTTTTATGCGGGGTTATTATACAATACAACCCCAGGTGGAACAGCAGCGGCCGACAAGGAGTTGAGCCAGGCAGCCTTTCAGGCGAAGTTCACAGTGCTTGGCAAATCATCTGTGGGCCCTCGTGGCTTTTACTTCACCACGGCAAAGGATAAAGAACACGGCTTGACAACAGTGTGGATGTGCAACGACAGTGACTCAGTGGTGAAACTCCCCAAGCTGTGCGAGGTGTGCGGAATGGGGCGCATGCGCCTCGTTCAGCTGACAGGCGAGGCCGCAACGGCTGCTCGTGGGCAGCAGGCCCTTCGATGGGACTTCGCATCCAGCAAGGGCGGCACGATCAACGCGGCCAGCTTGAAGATTGGCTTTGAAAAGCCTGGGACGAATGGAATTCGAGTTGTTTCATGCTCCCAAGCTTTGAAGCAACTTGTCTGCATCAGCTCAGCAGCAGTGCTTCGTAGTGCGTAACATGTCAGGCCAGGCCATGCCATGCATGTAAGCTGCCAGGGACTTGGGAGTCGATGTCACGAAAACGATGCGACCCGACTTCCTCTGTTGGAATTTCAAGACTACAGTGTCATCGAGCCGAGCCCTTTCCTTTACTGCTCTTGCCGATGTGGCCGCCATTCTGGCTGAAGCCGAGACAGATCCGACAAAGGTCAGCGCTGCCAATGTTCTTCAGCCGCACTTCATGCCATGCAATCGTGCCTGTGACCAACTCTCCAAGTTCATGTTTAAGCATCCGAGAGCATTGTCACTGCGTCAATGAGGCCGGAGGATTCTTGATTGTCAAAGTCAAAGATGATGCAGAGGCAGGCGATGTTCCTTCGCCTAGCTCTTCGGCTTCGACGCTCTCCCGCTTCACTGTGGTGCCTCTGCTTCAATCCGATCAGGCCGGGAAGGGGCCAGGGCTGGCTGTCATCATGTCATCCCTGCTCAAATCGACTACCTTGTGTGAAGTCGTAATTGTCGTTGTTTGCGTTCAGGCCGGTGTGACTGCGGCCATTGCTACCAGTGCTTCTGAAGCCGCCAAAGGCGGAAAAAGCTTTGTTCTGCGTCCAAACAACGACGCTGAAGTTTTCAAGCTGTGCACGAAGGATGCGGTACAGCTGCAACCTAAGTCGATGATCCGCCTCTGCTGAGTGTGAGTGTGAGCCTCTGGCCAGTTTTGGGTCTTCCACGTGCCATTCGTGCTGATGACCGCATAACCCAAAGTATAGGCATATAAACTTTCGGATGGCAGCCCTGCCGGGCCCAACACATTATAAGATTCAAGCTGCAGTGTCAGTGTCAGACTCAGTGTCAGTCAGTGTCAGTGGCAGTGGCGCGTCAGAAGGCCAACGGCCCGAGAAGGATGCGAGCGTCAGAGTGAAAGCGAACAAAAAAGACTTTGCAGCTGCTTCTGCGTCGGTGCCGGTGCGATGCATCACTCGATTATCTCGAATGTCTTGCCTTTGCCAGGTCTTCGATGCTGAGTGGACATACCAGCCATGCGACGGATCAAAAAGAGCCCGAACAGCTGATGGCAAGTGTCCTTTGATTATTTCCAGACCTCCCCGACCCCCCGCCAAAAGGGCCAACCCGTTTTGTGGGTCGGAGTCTATATAAAATTTCTGAACCAACAGGAACTACATGAGAGACTGTAGATAGGGTTAGGGTTCTACGTTGGTCTTTATGGTTCTTTCGCTATTTCGGTCTCGAAGTAGGTCTGCAATGGTTCAACAAGGGTTGCACAAGGGTTTTGTTTGAGAGCTGTATGACTGTATGACCGTAAGGCTCAAAATAGCCCAGCAGCCATGTATAGTATGGTCTTTGGTATCTAACTAACGGCTTGGAGGGTAAGTTTAGACAACGAACCGTAGGCCTCTGCTGTAGAACCCTGAACCTTGAACCCTAAAGCAAAAGCTCTAAACACTAAAGCCGAGATGCCGGGTCCGAACCCACCCACACCCGCCCACACCCACTCCTACCCACTCCAACCCACACCCCGCACCCGCGCACCTGCACACCTGCACACCCGCACACCTGCACACCCGCACACCCGCACACCCGC
>BGNK01000006.1:181866-235486 GCA_003297005.1 Symbiodinium sp. clade A Y106 | reverse complement strand
CCCACCCCACCCCGCCCACCCCATCCATCCTACCCACCCACGCTCACGCAGATAGCAAACTTCAACATATAGAGAGCTGTAAACCCGAAAGCCCAACCTCAACACCATGGCAGGTGCAGCTGTTTGGAGAAACGCTGTGGCACTCCTCAGTAGAGCTCCTTCGCTGTGCTTGGTGGGAGCGCATAGGCAACGCACCTTGAATCTGCAGGTTTTCGGTTTTGGACGGGTTTTCGGGTTAGGCTTTCGGTTTGGGGTTTAAGTTAAGGTTGCGGTCTAGGGTTTAGGGTTAAGGGTTTCGGTTTAGGGTGTGGGGTTTCGGTTTAGGGTTTAGGATTTCGGTCAGGGTTTAGGGGTTTAGGGTTTAAGGTTTAGGAGTTTAGGGTTTCGGAATTTCGGAAAACCATAAACCTAGAAGCCTAGACTCAAAACCCTGAAAATCTACACCCCGAAGCTTAAGCCTTAAACCCTGAAGCCTGAACCCTAAACTCTGTATTCGATTCTTGTGGGCCTCCCTCCACCGCCCACGGATTCAGGGTTCAGGTAGAGCCGGCCGGACCTCCGCGAGCCAAGTCCCTAGACCTGCTTCGCGGTTTCGGATATCGAGCTTATATTATAAGCCTGAACCCGAAACTTCACTGACTTAATATAGGGGCCTTAATATAATATTTTGAATAGGGTTTCGGGGCCCACTATACTATAAGTATAGTAAGGAAGCACCAAAATAATATTGGTAATATTTGAGGCCCCTACAGTACCAGTTTGTGATTAGAACCTGCTTCATCAACATTCAGATTCACTAATGTTCTTACTGGAGCTTTATCAATGCTGATGATTTTCGATGAGTCTCCACTGATACCCCGAACTCTCAGCCCTACCCCATCCCTTAACTCCTAAGCCCTACACCCTAAAACCGCCCCAACTTGGCTCATCAAAGGCTGCTAAGATGGCGGAGGACGTGGGCGGTGGAGGGAGGCCCGCAAGAATCGAACACAGAGTTTAGGGTTTAGGCTTCAGGGTTTAGAGCTTAGGCCTTGGTTTAGATTTTCAGGGTTTTGAGTATAGGCTGCTGGGTTTATGGTTTAGGGTTTCGGCTTCAGGGTTTTAGGGTTTAGGCTTCAGGGTTTAGGGTTTAGGAAGCCGTAGTACAGGCGGCGTTCCTCGATTGTCCAAGTGTATCATCGGGGTTATAGGGCTTAGTGTTTTTATTCCAAACCTTAAACCCTAAACTAAGTTCCTGTTAAAAGATTCTAAGTTAAGTGGCCATAATAAGGAAACCGTATTACTAGACTATAGATCATGGGTTTTTCTCCTGAATAAGAACCCAGTAACCCCTCTGCTCGGTAAAGCCCAAAGCTTCGTCGCTACATTGCATGACGGCTAAAATGAGAAATTAGGTTAGTGGCTGTACGGTTCAGGGTTTGGGGTTTGGAGTTTAGGGTTTAGGGTATCGGGTGTAGAGATTAGATTTTGATTTCATTTTTCGGGGTGTAGAGATGAGGGTTTGGTGTTGTAAGCCCCTAAACCCTAAACCCTAAACCCCAAACCCTAAACCCTAAACCCACTGAAGCCTGAAGCCTGAAGACGCTGCATGCTTGCAGATCCACGCTCGATACCCCGGGAAGCTCGCGTTCCCGAACGAACCGATCTTTCCCTGGGTCAACTCGAATCAGCCCTTAGAGGGTTTTGGGTTTCGCATGTCATGTCGGGGCCTTAGTAGTTAAGTTTCAATAGGGTTTAGGAGTGTTTTGGTTACCAAGGAAGAGTATTACGATATGGGGGTTTTCCGAGAATAGAGGACCCTAATATAGTACCTTAAATAGTAGGATCCTATTATAAGGACCCCAAAATAAGGTACCCCTCTTTTTCGGAAACTCCCATATAATGTTCAGGCTTCTATACATAGCAGAGGGGAGGGCCCCAAGTCGAACCCCATGCAGCCATAAACTCGCCCCAAACCCCAAACCCTAAACCCCAGGCCCCTAAACCCCTAAACCCCAAAACCGCAAACCCCTGTAGCCCTTATAGTCCTTTGTAGTAACCCGCATGCATGCCTTAAGGGTTCCTTTAAGGTCCTAGAACCGCTCTGCAAGCCTTCGGCTCTGGGTCGGGCTGTTAGGCTTGCGCCCAAAGGGTCCGCAGCAGGCCGTCGGCGAAGGCCTGCAAGCCCTAAGTCCCACAGGGCCCTGAAACTGTGTACAATAGTCTTTGGTTGAGACGGTTTAGGGATTTAGAGTTTAGGGCTGAGAGGGATAACTTGAGACGGTTTAGGGTTTTAAAGCCTGAGTTGTAAGGTTGATCCTTGTGGGGGTTTAGGCTTTAGGGTTCAGGGTTTCGGGTTCCGAGTTGGTAGTTGCCACCCTATATGTTCCCTGCCCCACGAATATCACCAAAAATTCCTTTAGCACTAAACCCCACAAAGCCCTAAACCTCATAGCCCCCAACCCTAAACCCTAAACCCAAAGTCCCAGAGCGGGAGTGATGTTCGGCGCTTCACTGCGTCCATGGCCGTGCCATCGCCATCGCCTGGCTTTATTGAGCTGGGCTTCACTCTCCAGATCCTTGTTAAGCAACCTGCTGGGGTTTGTTAGGGACCCCAAAAAGCACATAAGCATAAGCATTTCATAGGGGATATCCCTACCTTCTTGGGCTTCATGATAAGGGGGTCTATATGGGATATCCCTATCCACATTTTTGCTTGTGTGCTTTTCTGGTGCCCTAGTTGGGGGTTTAGGGTTTCAGGGTTTAGGGTTTTAGGGGTAAGGGTTTGAATTACCTATACTATTTTGGGGGTTCCCTAGTATAATTATAGTATCATAATTATTAAGGCCCCTCTGCTAAATCCATATAACAGCCCTTATGATGACCCTTATAGATCCGTTTTGAAGGAACCCTTCTGTGTTAAGGCCGCTGGTATTTGCGCTTTTGGGGGGTTACAGCACGCTCTGTGATTCCGAACCTTTCGAAGTGGGCCTGTCAATCCCTAAACACTACCGTAACCTACCCAAACATCGTTTTTTTGTTGGGTCCCTTTTCATTCTATATTGGGGTTCATAATGTGAACCTGCGGAAAAGTAGGTTCTGGTGGATCAAGGAAAGCGCTAAAACCTAAACCCTAAACCCTAAACCTGACACCCTAAGCCCGGAACCCCAAACCGCTAAGGATAACTGTTGATGCAGACATTGCTCCAATGCTGCAGCTCTCTTCTTGTGCAAGGGTCCTGGAGCAGTTCCGAGACCTTGTTGGGCAAGCTTTCAGTGGGTTTAGGGTTTGGGGCTTCGGGTTTAGGGCTTAGGGCTTAGGGCTTTGGGTGTGGGGTTTAGGGCTTTGGGTTTAGGGTTTAGGGCTTAGGGTTTAGGGCTTCAGGTTTAGGGTTCAGGGCAGTGACCTGTGCGACAGTTAGTATCAGTCGCAGCTCTTTTATAGAGTAACTACTGAAGCAAGCATTAGCTGGCCAAATGCATGATGCGTTTCGAAACAGCTCTTGGAATGGTCGATGAATCAGTCGTCTTTTGCCCGTGTACATAGTTCGAGTACCTAATCACTCAAGCAATTTTCACATGTCTTCGGATTGCATACTTGCTAGTCATGTGTTTTTACACGGTCTTCTTGCGTAAGGTTGCGCACTGAGGGATTTCGACTACAGCTTCTGAATCCTATGTTCCCGTACGTATGAATTCGTCCACCTCTCCACCGTGCAGGACCCGTCAATACCGAGTAACCCTACACTTCATCCCACACTTCCGAAGCAAACCTTTCATAACCCTAAACCTTGAACCCTAAACCCGAAGCGACTTCAGCAGATCTTGAAACCTCTGAGTCTGATGCTTAGAGGTTTTACTCGTGTCTGAAAAGCAAAGTGAAGGTGAACACATCCATAAGATTTAGGGTTCAGGGTTTGGAATTTTAGTGTTCAGGGCTTGGGGTGTTAGGGCTTTTCGCTTTAGGGTTTTAGGATTAGGATTTGTGGTTTGTTTGTTTAGGGCTTGAAGTTTTAGGGTTGGGGGCATCGCACAACCGACCCGAGGACCTAAAGCCCCTAAGCCGCTGTGTAATTTGCCAAGTCAAGTCCCAAAACCGAGGAACCCAGAGACTCCAATATCCCTTTAAAAGGGATCTATAAGGGCCTTTAAGGGTTCCTTTAAGGGATCTAGAGGGTTTAAGAGTTAGGAGACTCCAATATCCCTTAACTCAGGAACATACCTTACATCATGTTCGGGAATCTACTATAATTTAAGGTCTATTCCTTAAACAACGGATGTTGGAGTCTCTGGGAAACCTTTAGAAACCGCACTAAGGGAACCTGCGACATCAATCGAAGACTGCATTGTAACCTAAGTTTCTCCATGAAAAAAGCCCTAACCCCCCTACACCATGAACCCATAAACCCCAAAACCCCTAAACTCCAAACCCTAAATCTAAACCCCTAAACTGTTCTTCAGCTCAGGTTCGGCTCAGTGGCATTCTTAAGCATTGCTGGATGCCGCGGCCCGCGCAGACAGAGAAATTATCTCGAGGCACCTTTGGATTTTAGGGTTTAGGATTTAGGGTCACTGGGTGTGGGGTTTAGGGAACAGGGTTTAGGGTTCATGGTTTAGGGTTTAGGGCTTCTAGTTTACGATAGGGTGTATATAAGTTTTATGTTTCAGGGTTCAGGGTTTAAAGGGTTAGGGGGGTTGTAAGGAATTTTATGTTTCGGAGTGTTAGGATGATGGCTTTTGATCAGTTGGGTGCATGGTTTCCGTTGAGGTTGGTTTGGTGCAACTGCTTACGGCTGTAGGCGAGTGAATTTACTTACCCCAAATCCCGAAACCCCAAACCAAGGGCTGTTTGAATATATATATATATATATATATATAGGGGCCGTAATAATTAGAATAGGGTTTCGGGGCCTCCATATTCTAATTATAGCATAATACACCCCCAAAACCCTATTCTAATTATTTGTGCCCCTATATTATAGTACCCTTATAAATAGATCCCTTATAGTAGCCCTTATAGACCCCCTGAAAGGAACCCTATTCTGATTATTCAGGCCCCTATATTAGCCATGAACTCCCAAGCGCTTCCGAAGCCGAAGCCTTGAATCCTCATCGTTTGGGCTTCTTTTCTGGGCTTCAGGGTTTAGGGTTTAGGGCTTAGGGTTTAGGTTTAGGGTTTAGGGTTTTCTGCCACCGTAAACAATACGGGGACAGTTTTTGCGGGGGTTTCGTGTTTCGGTTTACTGAATTTAGTTTGTGCGTAAAGGTTCGGGGAGAACTTGCATACCTATGTAGGACTGAGGGGAGTTGTTGTGACGACCCCTGTTACATGTGTCTTTCTTCCCTACCAGGCACCTCCGCCTAGATTCTGATTCTGCTATACGGACAAAGGACTTAGGTATTAGGGTTGATGTTATGGCAGCTAGCATTGCTTAAAGCCGTGCTCGTCATCACTACAGTTGCAGATGCGAATAGTCCTTTCGCCTTTCGCCGTCTCCTCTTCTCTTCCCACTCCCTTTCACCTCGACAAGACAATCTGAAAGTCCCATCCGTTAACCCTAAACCCCTCTTCCAAGCAACCTCTGGGTCTGGGTCAGTCCAGTGGCAAACTTCTGTAGTTTGGAACCCTGAACCCCGAAACCTGTGTCCCAGCACAGGAATCTTGGAAGAAGAGTTGATTTGCGTATGGCGGTTGTTAAAGGTTTGCGTGAAGGTGTAATATAGGGGCCTTAGTAATTGGAATAGTTTTTTGCGGTAAAATTGGGGCTTTTCGGATTTAGCGGTTTGGGTCTGGGGTTCTTGTGTAATCTTGCTCATCTCACATACTCGACACAACCACAAATTAGAGTAACCCCCAATGTTAAAGCACGTTGTGTTGGGCCTCCACAATTTCTGCAGGGTGTTGAGAGCCTAGCTTACGAAATCATGATAGGGACCATGAAGGGTACGATTAAACATATAATTCTGGTCCCTTTGAAGGTGTTGCATCTCTGGGTTGAGGTTTTTTTGTTTGGCTATGGGAACTTCATGCAGGGTTTAGGGTTTGGAGATAGTTCATGCTTGGAGTTTAGGCTTTGGGGTTTAGGGTTTGGGGTTTGGGGACAAAAACAGACGGCACGTTTCCGCATGTAACAACACCGGGAATAATCGCGGTTCTCTCCTAAACCCTAAACCCTAAACCCTAAACCCTAAACCGACCCCCGAGTCTTACATGCAGTGCATGCATGCAAGGGGGAGGGGAGGCGAGTTGAGAAGCTCTAGCCCTAGCAAACTGGTTTTAAAGACTGGAATATAGTGACCTGTATAGTTACCTATACTATTTTTTTTGGGGGGGGGTCCTTAATATAAGTATAGTATAATTCATCCCAAAACTCTACTCGAATTATGAAGGCCCTATATTAAACCCCAATCACCAAGCCCCGAAGAGGCAGAAAACCCTATCCGAAACCCCCCATACTCAAAACTTGAAGGCCTAAACACCACACTTGTAAGCTTGAAGCCTGTGGACTACTCAAAAAACTTTTCAAAAAACCCTAAACCCTAAACTCTAAATCCTCATTGAGCCCAGAAAGGGGTCAGAACCCCTGTTGATGATATGGGAGTTTCCCAAAATTAGGGGTACCCTATTTTGGGGTCCTTATAATAAGGATCCTACTATTTAAGGTACTACATTAGGGTCCCCCATTTTCGGAAGCTCCCATATGTCTTCGTGTGTTTTGTGCCGAATTCTGCACACGAGTCGCCTTGAAGCGGATTGTTAGGCATGGGGTTCAAAACAGGTTTTTAGCTTGGGGTGTAGAGGTTCTAACTCGGAAGGGTTTTCCACCGTCTCTTAAAATGGCTTTTAAGGGCGACGCCAGGGGCTTTAGACGGGTTGGCTCTATTAGCCCTAAACCCCTAAACCCTAAACCCTTAAACACGGGCATTCTGAGGCCATGCTCGCATGCAGGTCTGGTGTCTTCTGAGTTGAAGGTTTCTCGGGCTTCCGGTTTAGGGTTGAGGATTTCGGGTCTTGGGCTTTAGGGTTTAGGGTCTAGGGCTTAGGGTTTAGGGTTTAGGGTTTCGGGTCTTGGGCTTTAGGGTTTCATGGTTAGTTTCAGGTTTGTCGTAATTTTTTTGGAAGAGAGGGCGGCAAGCGGTTTAGGTTAGAGCTTCCGGGTTCTAGAGTACAGGGATTTGGGTGCAGGGCGCAATGTTTAGGGCTAGGTTTTTGGGTGTAGGGCTTGTTGCGGTAATGTTTAGGGCTAGGGTGTTGGGTCAAGGCTGTCTGAAACGTTAATCATGCTATTCATTGGTGTTCTCCGATGATAAGTATAGGTTGCCAAAGTTTCCCCTCAAAGCCGTATTAAGGCCCCTGTAGTTCATCAACTCTGCGCTGAGCAGCCAGGTACGATACTTTGACTTTGAGTCTGTGGTGCAGTTTAGCATCTGCTTCAATGAAACTGGCCTCGGTGCGTTACGGGATCTGCTTGTCGAGGCCCATCGGATCAGGAGGACGGAGGCGGGCAAGGGACTAGAGGATTGAGTTGGAGGGGCGGGGGACTTAGCAAGTGCTTGCTTTATAGAGTTATAAGTAGCTTAAGCCCAAATAGGATCCTTTCAGGGTACTTATAGCTCTACTTATTACCCAGAGACTCCAATATCCTTTAATTACGGAATATTCCTTAAATCATATTAGGGATTCGGATTTAAGGAATATTCCTTAATTAAGGGATACTGGAGTCTCTGGGTCCTACTTACTAGGTCTCCCGACCCTCCAATTAGGGCTTAGGGAGGACCATGCATGCTGTGATTCGGGTGTACTTCAGGAGGTGCTAGGGAAGAAAGCATGTCCAGTCTCCAGGCTTGAGTCTTTAGGGTTGCTTAGGGTTTAGGGTTTAGGGATTTAGGGTTCAGGGGTTTAGGGTTCACCATGCCCTGTTGAGAAAATCAAAATCCAATGTATTACCGCAAAGCACCGAATCCCAATCCAGTGGCTTGAGATGCGCCAAAGCCCAAACTGCGAACCCTAAACCGTGCATCTTGAACCCTAAACCCCGAATGCCCAAATCCCGAAATCCCCAAACCCTAAACTCGTAAACCCCAAACCCTAAATCCACAGCTTTTATGTATCTTCTTTTCCACCAGATCCTTTCCAAATCCCTAAACCCTAAACCCTAAACCCTAAACCCCACAGGTGGCGCCGACAAATGATCCAGAAGACCTGGCCCGAACAGGGGTTCCGGCAGCAGCATCAGACATGATCCCGCACGTGCTCCCTCAGGTGCAGGACCATGGCTTGCCAGGGTTATAGTGAACCCCAGAAAGTTGGAACATGGGTTTAGGAGGATTGGTGCTAGGATCCCCTATACTCTACCTTAAGGGCACGAGGATAGTCATGTTCCAACTTTCTGGCTTCTACTATAATTTAGGGGCCTTAATAACTAGAATAGGGTTTCGGGGCCCGTTATACTCTAGTTATAATAAGGAACCCCCCAAAGTAGTATAGGTCATGGTTTGTGGGTTAAGGGTTTACAGGGGTTTAGGTTCAGAGATTTTGTTTGTGGGGTTCAGGGTTTATACGCTTCAGGGTTCAGTTTAGGGTTAAAGGTTTGGGATGTAGGCCGTAAGCCGAAATTAGCCGCATGTTGCGCCACATGAGTTGTTGCTGTAGCTGGCCTCCATGACGAAAGATGTGGTTTTCTATGCAAGAAGGCTGTTGCAAAAAGTGTTTTGGGAGACGGAACTGAATAATTCGGTGATAGGTGCAGATGTATATATATATATGTTTGTATCATGGTATATCTATCTATCTATCTTTTTGTATATATATATACACCTGTATGTATATACACACACACACGTCTGTAATAGTATGCACAGTACATGCTACCCCTCCGGAATTCATGCTTTCTGATTTTGCCATACCATAAAGCTACTATGCGAAACTTTCAATGGGCAGCGATGAATATGGTGCTCCATGTTTAAGAGCATGCGCTCGTGTTTACCATGATACTAGTACCAACTTTCACGTACAAACACTTAAAGTGGAAGCCAGAAAGTTGGAACATCATGGAACATCAATATCCTAATGCCCCTAAGGTGAAGTACAGGGGATCCCAGCGCTAATCATCCAAAATCCATGCTCCAACTTTCCGCCGTTCACCATCAGCTATCATACAACTGGACAGCGATTCCGCGCAGCATACTTTCGCAACCTGCGAATTTCCTCAGTATGTGCGGTGAATTCGGCTCTTATACCTACCACGCACACATTAGGCATATGTGCTCCTTGAACTGCAAATAGCAACGCTTGTCCGAGATCTATTTATTGGAGTATGGCTTCGTAGTCTTCGAGCTTATACTGAGACCCGGGCGGCACCAAATATCAAATCATGAGCGATGCCCCGAAACGCACACTTGAAGGGGCAGGGGACTTAGTAAGTTGGTTCTAAGTAGGGTTATAATTAGGGTAACTCCATTTAGGGCACTTATAACTCTACTTATAACCTACTTACTAAGTCCCCNAGGGGACTTAGTAAGTTGGTTCTAAGTAGGGTTATAATTAGGGTAACTCCATTTAGGGCACTTATAACTCTACTTATAACCTACTTACTAAGTCCCCTGCCCCTGCAAGCAGGCCTAAACCGTAAACCCTAATGGGGTTTAAGCGGGCTATTAGCAGATGCAGGAAGCTGACACTCACGAGCTTGATGCCAGCATTAATGTGCAGTGACCCGGCAGACTTGTATAGCCTTGACGGTTTAGGGCTTAATTAGGGCTTAGAGTCTAGCGTTTAGGGTTCAGGGTTTAAGGTCTAGGATGGGGTTTACTGTTGTTAGATAATGCTCAAGTTCGAACTAAGCCACGGAACTCTATCGTGAGCTTCGGGTTAAGCCTTAAGCCCTAGGCCGCTCCAAGCTTTCACTCAGGAGCCAAAAAGCAGCCAACTGTACACGTATACATGGGTGGGATACCCTTGCTTGCTGGCTCCCTAAACCCTAAACCCTCAACCGTGGGATGTTCCAACCTTCTGGTTTTGGTTGGGCTTGTTTTCGGGGCATCACTGGGTCCTCATGAAAGCACCGACTCGTAGGTAAACTTACCTTCAAGTCCATATAAACCAATAATAAGCAAAAGAGTAGCTCATATGTAGGTATATGTATTTGTATACACATATATATATATATATGTACCTGCATATGTATACATTTATGGGTACATATATATATGCACACACGCGGATAAATAGCAAATAATTTTAAGATGCATTCCTCATTCTGGTAAGCCTTAAACGCGCAGCCGTAACCCTTTAAGCTTCTTGGGAAGAGCCCAGACCAGGCCCAAGGCACTCGATTCCTGGAGATCCGGTGCTTCGGTTTTAGGCTCAGGGGATTAGGGATTAGGGTTTAGGGCTAAGTGTCGCGACGCGAGAACCAGTGATGGTGTAATGTTCCGGCGCAGCCCTAAACCCTAAACCTTTCTAGTATAACACAATCCCCCCAAGCCCCCTTCGAATTGTAAAGGCCTCGGCATGGATACCATGAGACACCTCTTATCGAAACTCGGTGAGACTTGAAGTACCTTATATAGCCCTACAAGCCTTATTCTGGTTGTTGAGGCCCACATACTCAGCAACTCCAAAAGCCCTTGCCCTTCAGCCTTTAGAGGTTTTGGGCGTTTGGGTTTTGGGGTTTACGTTTAGGCTTTAGGGTTTAGGGGGTTAGGGTTGAGGGGGCTTTAGGGGTTTAGTGGGGCTTTAAATTACAGGGTGGGTCCTTCTTATGGTCAAAGCTACATTCTTTGAATAGGCTGCAAAATCATTGGGACCCCTTAAAGGTGTAGGGTTTCCCAATGACTAATCCTCCAAGTATTGACTCCCGTACATTGCCAAGGCGACTCCTTTCTGGCAGAGAGACTCGATGCTCTGTCATGGTAGGTCAGGCAGGATTTGGGGCTTAAGTTTGGGTTCTATAAGGGTTGCTATAACAGACTATACGGGTTGTAGGGGATTTAGTACTAGTAGTAGTAGTAGTAGTAGACTACTACTAAGTAGTAGTAGTAGTAGTAGTAGTACTAGTATTGGTACTAGTACTAGTACTAGTACTAGTACTAGTACTAGTACTAGTACTAGTACTAGTGTCAGGCAGGGTGAAGGGTGTAGGGTGTCTCGCTGCGCAGCGGAAGTTGATGGCCCAACACCCAAGGACCCAAGGGTGTGAGGGGAGGGGGGGGGGGCGGGGGCATGTCTCTCTGAATTTTCAAAGAGATACCAAATTTTTGGAGCGACACGGAGGAACAACTATCATTATCAGAAATGAAAAAAGCCAACTAAACAATTTGAATATTTCTTTTCGTTGATTTTTTCTTTCTTGTACTCTCGTCTCGCTTAGCTCCTCTCTTTTGTTTTTTGGCTTTCATCTTTCTATTATTCTCTGTCAACTCTCTTCATTTCTTCTTTTCTATGTCCTTTCCTTTCTTTCTTCTCTCTTTTCTTCTTTCTTCTCCTCTTTCTCCTATCCCTTCTCGCCCTACCTCTCTCACTCTCTCTCTTCTCTGCCTTTTTTTATCTCTTTCTTTTTCTCTCTCTCTCTCTCTCTCTCTCTTCTTCTCTTAATAGAAGTAGAGACATCGAATTTAGTAAAGACGCAGAAATCCATGAAAATCATCGAATTTGCCATGAATATTTCTTATTCCAATAACCAATTTGAAATTCCTTTATTTCCGACCATCGAATTGGCTCCGTTATGAGAAACGTATACAGACCGACATATTTCGTACATATAAGAATTATTATTCTGAATGAAATACAGCAACAGCACTGTTAAGAAATCATTGGTTTAAGAAATTAAGCCTTGCGGACAGCCGTGCGACACAAATATATATATATATATATACACACACACATAAAATGCGCGCATTCAAAATAAGAAATCCAGGGTACCCTGGACTCGGCGTGCCAATTTCTTATTTTGCTCTTTCTCATTTTGTCTTCGCCGGGGTTGTTCGCACAAAGGAAACCAAAAACTAAGGGAGTAGATCTCGTATTCCAAAAACTCGGCGCCAAACCCGTACAAAGGAAACCAAGAAATGAGAGGATTCGAGCCCACAGCACTTTTCATTCCAGCTCATGTGCTTCTCCGCTGGAATGGCATCCTTCAAACTCCCTAAACGCCATCATATCAATTCCATGTTTTCCGCTCGCCGTCTATGAGCTTGCACAGGCAACCACCCCGAATCCTTACATAACCCTAAACTCTAAACCGCTAAACCCTAAACACTAAACCCCTAAGCCCCAAACCCTAAACCCTAAACCCTATTACATTTTAGGGTTCAGTGCTGGCGACCTTGGCGTCTTGTTTGGGGTGTTTTCTACCCTAACATTTGCGCACGATTCCGGTCCATGAAAAAAGCAGTTGCCGGATTGGATCCGTAAAACCATAATATTGGGGCATAGTTCCATTGTGCTATGTTCCCCAACCCTACACCTCTTCTCTAGGAAGTTTGAGAAGTGCTCCATTCATACTACCCCCCTCCCCCCTACCCCCCTAAGGCCCTAAGGGTCCTTATCCTCCATGCAATGAACACCCGACGGTCGCAGGTGCCGAAAACATGCACCAGTGTGCAGTTGCTTGGGCGCGCGGTTGATGGTTTCGGGTTCAGGGGTTTAGGGATTTAGGGTTTTAGGATTTTTTAACTTCGGGCTGTAGGGGTTTAGGGTGTTAGGGTTTAGGGTTTCAGGGTTTAGAGTTTAAGGGTTAAGGGTTAAGGGTTTAGGGTTTATGGTTTACGGGTTTAGGGTTTAGGGTTTCGGGTCAAGCCCTGGGCTATCCCGAACTCAAACACAAGAACCCAGTGCCCCCTCTTAAATGACAATGAGGAATGCACCGCAAAGCTTGACTAAGTACCAACTGTCTGATTGCAACCCTAAGCATTAGAAAGAACATGACTAAACCCTAAACCCTAAACCCTTAAACCCTAAACCATAAATGCCACCAGTCTACATGCAGGCCCAGGGAAGCCCAAAGCAGGGTAGCTCCAGTGGGTTATGCACTACTTCTACAACTACAGGGTTTTGTAGAAGTTCCCCCCAAAACTCTAAACTTAAACCCTGCACCCTGAAACCTAAACCTGAAGGTTTAGCCCCCAGAATTCCTAAATATTGAACTACCGAAGCCCTACGCCCTAGAACGCTAAACCCTAAACTCACAAACGCTCAACCCTAGAACATGATGTAGGGCAGGGCTTCTGGAACCAGCTGTTCAAGGCGGTGTTGTTGTTCAGGTTTTTGGGTTTATGGTTTAATTAGGGTTTGGGGTTTGAAGTTTGAAGTTTGGGGTTTAGGGTGCGTAGGATCAAGGTTCCAGGGGCGCAGGGTGTAAGGTTGAGACTTTTTGGGATTCGGGTGGTGAGGCTGCTGGCTTTACCCATAGGCCCCAAAGTAGGTCCTTTTTTTTGGGATTACCCTATAGAATTCTAAATCTGAAGCCCAAAAAGGAACTACTTTGGGGCCTATGGGTAAGCTCCAAGGTTATGCGATACCTTCTACCCGAAACCCTCAATCCTAGGCCCTAAACCCTCAATCCCAAACTCAGGTTCTTGGAGCAGCTGGACCACTTCGGATTCCTGCGAAGGCATTTGCCCAGGTTCAAAAGATTAAGGTTTCGAGTTTATAGGTTTAGGACTTAGGTTTGGTGGCAGGCTTTGGGTTTGTTGGGTGCTGGCTCGTGTTCAGTCGTGCAGATTAGCAGGCTAATCCTGCGCTAAGTGTGTCAATGTGTGGCGAAGCTGATATTCTCGACGGTTGGCGTTAGTGCTTTCGTGTTTACATACTACGGAGTTTCGGTATCAATGGTTTTCTTCTATGATCCGAAATGTTGCATTGCCCTGTGAAGTTATGCATTGGTTTCACATGCCTCCTGTCTTTATAATCGTAGCCGAAAATACGTGCATGTGTCCGGTTTTTTGGTCTGCATGCATGTGCAAGCAGTCAAGTTTAAGCATGCACACAGTTCTGTAGCGCGGTGTTTGGATGCAAGAATGCATTCTACATTCACGCGTGAATCAGTGAATGATGTATGGATGCGTCAAGGGCTTGTGTCATGGTACACCCGGCCCTAAACCCTGAAATCTCAGAGCAGAACCTCAAGCAAGCACAGACATCAATGGAGTGAAGGTTTATTTTCTGACTTTTTTTAGGCTGTAGCTTGTGAGGCACTGTCCCAGCGAGCTTGGGATCTTTGACATATTGTTCTGGCTGCATTGAGTACTTTTTGTAACCCTGAGCCCCGAACTCTCTCTCTCCCTCTCTCTGTGCACGGGTGCGTGTGCGTGTATATATATATATATATATATATGTGCGCTCGCGCGCGTGTGTGTGTGTGTGTTTGGGTAGGTTGGTGCTGCCTGTTTTTATTGCCCAACCCCTTTCCCCTAAACCCTAAACCCTTTTCTGAATCTGTTGTTTACCACATCGTCTGAGCGCCAGACATGAAGAAGGTATAGTTCACGGATGTTTGTGGCTCTTGGATTCCAAAGGCGGATTTCGGGTTAGGGTTTAGGGTTTAGGGTTTAGGGTTACTTGTAGGGTTTATAGGGTTTAGGGCTTTGGGGGTTTATAGCTTAGATAGTGAACGGGGGAACTTTCAACTTTTCGGCCTTAGATATTGGCTCTATCTTAGACAGTTTGAACTTTTTGGGGCCCGCTTGTTGAAGAAGAGAGATAGTGTTTAGGGTTTATAGGGTCTTGGGTTGATAGGGGCACCCCAGCCCCGAATTCTCATCCCCAAACAGCTAAATTCTCATCCCGCAGCAGCGAAGCGCTGGGACCCAAGACCTCCTCCTGCCCTTAAGGTTCCTGTAGTCTCCATTGTAGTTCCTTTTTGGGATTACCTTATAGGATCCTTATTATATATTTGGTTAAACCAAAAAAAGGAACTACAATGGGGTAAAGTTTAAGGGATCCTAGCACTAATCCTCCTAAAGCCATGTTCCAACTTTCTGGCGTCTACTATACATCGTCATAGGACCCAGGGTAGAGGTCTAACTCCCTGGTTCTTAGTAGGGAATGGGGGAGTGGACTCCTATTATAGTGCCCTAAGGTCCCCTGTAGTAATCCATATAAAACATTCCCCCCATCAAGAACAGGGACTCCAAGGGTCCAATAATTAGGTACTCGGTTTTAGGATAGTAGTTATGTAGGTTAGTATTTTGGAGAGTGTATGATTATTAGGTACCTGGACCCTTGGGGGAAAATTTGGGGGGAGGTAAGGAGTCTGCTGCGAAGGCTGCGCTTTTTCTACCTGCCCTTAGACATCTCGCGTGGCTGGGACGGGAGTCAGTGGAAGACCTTGTGGGTTCAGGGTTAGGTTCGATCAAGGGTTCTATACGGACTCTCCAGTGGACCTTTAATGGAGCCCTTATGGTCTTGAATAGTGGTACTCGGGGTATAGTAGAGGGGTAGTTGGGGGGGTCTAGGTATAGGGGGTTTAGGGTTTTAGGGTTTAGGGTTTTAGGGTTATCCGTCAAAGTCTCGTGTTGATACGGTAGGGTTTAAAGGTCCAAGGTGTTCGGCGTTGAGGGTTCCCTATTGGGTTGTCCAGTGGGTAACCTTCATGGTAGGGTTTCGTTATACTATTCAATATACGAGTTAATATCATTCTTCGTAGCACCGCAGCGGACTACGAGATACATCTGCAGGAAACCGCAATGGCAATAGCACTATCAGCAGGATTGTTGGCACAAACAGGTGTATCAAACCAAGAGCGGTAAGATCAGTGCTGCAATGGCGATTTTCATGGTCAAAAATGCAATGATGTCAGTACGAGCGACTTTTACTATTTCTCCGCTGGCTCCTAGTTTAAGCCTAGTTTCCTACGCCATGGACTTAGACATCGCTATCTGTCAGAGCGCAGTTCGGCATACGTGGGAGTGTGCAACATAGTTCAGCCATTCCCTGCGACCTTGCAGAGGACTTACGAAGCATTTTCCAGGGTTTAGGGTGTGGGATTAAGGTTACTAGTTCTCCGAGACCTTCCTGAAAAACATTTTGAGGATTCACTGAGTATCCATATGCTTATCAACGCTTAAGCCCGAACCCCAATGACATGATACATTCGAGGCCGTCGTGGGTATGGCTACCTCTTTCTGGAGTTCCAGAGCCCTGCGGACGTCCTGGAGCAGCATGGCGCATGAAACCCGAAACGAGTCGACTGAAAGAGAAAGCCCCAACCGTCGACCCTGCACCACGAAAATATAATAATATAGGGACCTTAATAATTACCTAATACTATTTTGGGCTCCTGATTACGATCATCGTACCAAAGGCCCCAAAATCCTATTCTATTTATTAAGGCCCCTATATCATATAAAGACATCGAAACACGGAAGCTCGAAGTCCTTGCAGCGTTCATTAGACCCTACAGCGCCTTTCAAGGAGCCCTTAAAGGAACCCTGGAAGGAACCATTGAAGGAGCCCCTTAAAGGAACCGCTAAAGAAGCCCAATTTCAGAGGCAAGGGTGTAGGGGATAGGGTGTAGGGAACCCGGCAAGATTCCTCGAAAATCCTATGAAGCTCGTTCCATGTGCTCAGAACTCCGGAACCTGGTAGCGCGAGAAAGTTCACCATGTGTAGCTTCAAGGATCCTGGCCCTGTTTCCGAGTTTAGGTTTTCTGATTTCAGGGTTTAATATAGCTATAGGGGCCGAAATAGTTCCCAATACTGTTTTGGGGAATCCTTGTTAGTAAAAGCATAGTATAATGGGCCCCCAGACCCTTTTCTAACTATTAAGGCCCCAACATTAGGCTTTCTGATTTGGGGCTTAGGCTTCAGCTGCCACTTTTTATCAGAGTCGTTTTTTTTTATTTTGTTTTGTGTGCTCTCCGTCCATTGCTGTATTGGTAGAGCCTTTTCTTTTCCTGCTTGGGTTAGCCATGTCACTCTATTACTTGCTCGTTGCAGTCCTGCACAGTTAATTGCGGTTTCTACTGTGATCGTGGTTGTGTTTTTGCTGTCAGTAACGATCGTAGGACGATGGCTGTGATGATCATGATAATGATATCGATGCCTGTGACGGTGACTTTTCAATTTCCGTTGACCATCCATCATGTTTTTGCTAGCAGTACTGACTACCCCATTTTTATTGCGTGTCCGATTATTGTCAGCCGTGTCGTAACAAGTGTAATGGTTGCCGTCGATGTCACCACCAGATTTGACTTGCCATCACTGTCGTGCTCGCAGTCGCTATGACTTTTAGCGTGGTAGTGAAACACTCTCCAGAGATTGCTATTGTTGCTGCAATACCAGCTTGCTTTTTTGGCTGGTGTGGCCGCGCTCGTTTCAAGTTTCGCACCTTTCCATTTGCCCACACCATAAATTTTACACCTTTTTTAACCTAGGGAGCCCTGAACCCTAACCTCTAAACCCTACACCTGAATGGCTAGGCTTGGGAGCTAAAATCTACCGCCGCTAAACCCCTAATCCCCTAAACCCTTAAACCCCTAAACCCCTAAATCCTAAACCCCTAAAAACCCGTAAACCTAAGCCCCTAAACACCTAACCCCTAAACCCCTAATGCTGAATGTCTGAGAGCCGCCCCTTGCATTACGACATGTATCAGATGAGGCCGTGAAGGCTCACGCTTCAGGTGCGCGATGGCATAGATGCTAGTGCGAAGCACAGACAACCATTAAGAAGCACTTGATCACAATTTTGCAGCCGCAGAAGCTTGCCTTGTGCGCTAAAAGATCGTTACTTCAATTCGCATGTGATTGCCATGACCGCTAATGCTGCAGTACCTGTTATCTCTGCTTCACCTGTGCACCAGCAGGGTATGAGCCCAACGCCCATGGTGGAAGGCGAGACTCGTGGCCCGAACTACGAGCAGCTTCCTGCAGTGCCACTCCGAGAAGAACAAGGTGCGGGTGTGCAGCAGAGAGAGAGTCCGCTGCCGAATGGGGTTTCATCGGTGAACTTGTACGGTTCTGGTGGAGCGAGCCCAGCAGTTGGACATGGTACTAGCAACGTGGCGGTGGTGGCAGATCACCCGCCGCGTCAGCTTCCTGTTGATGGAACAGAGGCATCACTGCCGACGCTCCCCGTGGAGCGAACCGGACTTCGGATGTCAGTGCTTGAGACAACCGGATCGGTGCGCGACGATACGCCGGCGGCTTCCTCCACTTTTTCCAATGTTTCGTCCGTCTCCTTTGCCAGGACAGTCACCGGTACCTTCCCCGCCGGCGTCTTCAAGGGCCTGGTTTGCAAGGCTGGGCGACTACATTCAGAGAACTCTGGAGGTATGGCCTACGGTGGGGCACCACCAAGCTGTGCAGCAAAGCGAGTGGAGAGTGAGTGATGTGGCGGCAGCAGCTTCTTCGCCACCAACCTCTTTCCCGATGCCGCAAGGGCGCTCGTTGCTACCTGAACAAGATCGTCGACCACCGTCGAGCAATGGGTCCGCGGGAATCTCGCCAGAGTTGAACCAGGCAGAGGTGGCACGGCAGCTGGAGTCTATGATGGCGGAAGTGAAGGACCAGTTGTATGAAGAGAGAATGAAGACTGAAAGTGCGGTAGCTGAGGCTAGACAGCTCAGACAGCAGCTGGAGCATCAGGAGGCTCGTGTGAATCAACGGTGTCCTGATGGAGATCCTCTTGTGCTTCCTCCTGGGCTTGCAGTACCACCGGGTGATGGCTCTGGAGTTTGTGCAGGAGTTCCCACAAGTCATCTTCTACCGGGTCCTACAATGCAAGGGCTACCTCAGTTGCGTGATAAAGTACCGGATGTAGAAGTTGAGGAAGGGGGACAAGGTTCTGGAGTACCACCGGGTGTAGATTCAGGTGTATATGGCGCTGGAGTTTCAGGAGTTCCCGCAAGTCATCTTCTACCTGGTCCCGTCCCTAAGGCTAGTATGCAGCAGCCTAGACAAAGATCTCAGCCGCCGTCAGGTCCCAAGGCATTTCTACAAGGTCTCTTTGGTCTCGGTGGTGTTCCACGGCAAGAGTCTAGCGCAAGACCGCAGGTTCCCATGCCAAAGTCTACAGCAAAGCCACCTCATCCCACAGCCTCAGGACAACTTGATTGCACTACCAGTACCACAACAGCTACCTGTGCCTGAGCCGCCGGCAGCGTCTTCGGAAAGCCACTTGCTCGCCACGCTGGCGAAAGGGATCGAGGTGCTCCTACAGCAACAAGGCGGTCGTGCGGACCGCCCGGAGACGGTGAAGCCTGGGATCACACAGTTGCCGATGCTCCCGGAGTACCAGCCGGCGACGGGGTCGATTGACCTTTTGAATTGGCTGACCCACATCGAGCCAATCATGCAGGACTTGTCGGACACGAGCAGCTCATGGTGGAGAGCAACCATGAAAGATGCAGCCGGTTGGTATGCTCAATACAGTGCTGCACCTCCTCTTCTTCGACTACAACTGAAGCCGATTGCATCCACAGGGCACGATCGTCCGGAATGGGCAAGAGTCGAACGCAGGGCAACCGCCATGATTCTTTCCGCAATCCCCAGCACTGTCAAGGACGAGGCTATCTCTTCTGGCGCCATCACAACCCTGACGCTGTTGTGTAAACTCTACACAGTGTATCAACCAGGAAGCCTGCAGGAGAAGGCCCTCATCCTTCAACAGCTTGAGCGACCGGACCCCTGTGCAAGTGCTCACGCTGCAGTTGAGGGACTACGCAGGTGGACGCTTTGGCGAAGGAGAGCGGCGGCAGTTGGGATTGCGGAGCCAGATGCATCTGTTTTGGTGCAAGGCCTGGATCAGATTACGTCCCAGGTTGTGAAGGGCAATTCGGAGATGTCGTTCAGAGTATCTCTCATTCGGAGCAGCCTTCAAGTTGATGTTTGCCCTACGGTGGAGTCGGTGACATCCTTTTCACAACATCTTCAAGCTGAGATGGAGCAGCAGGCGCGGCTTGGTGCCGTGATGAGCCCTCCGGCGGCCACGCGGAAGGCCATTGCTGCGACAGCAGAGCCAGGTGCAAATGAGAGAGCAGGATCAGCTGGAATGGGCGGGGCTCCGTCTGGGAAACCCAACAATGGCCTTTGCAAGTTCTTTGCCGGAGAAAAGGGATGCCGCAGGGGGAATACTTGTCGGTTTCCTCATACGTGGAGTCTTCTGGAAAAAGGAGCGAGGTCAAAGAAGTGCTTGGCTTGTGGTTCTACTCAGCACAAAGTGAAGGAGTGCAAGGCTCCTGGAGGGAACCAATCGCCCTCTCGAGGAGGAAGAAGCCAGCAGCCAGGACCTGGGGAGACGGGTTCTACATTTCCTACGGCTACAGGTACGGAGTCTCCGGCCAGGAAGGTGACGTTTGATGGTGATCCGATCCAGGCCAAGGTGATGCAAACCCTCAATGATGCACGTTTTCTGCCCATGGTGAAGTCGGTGATCAGTAAGGTATGTCGCTGGGCAACACAGAGAACTCCACCATCCCCTCGATCAAGATCTGCTCTACTTGACCCAGGAGCTACTCATGTTCTACGTGGGCCTCATGATCACGAGGAATGGGAGTCGGCACGCGAGGTGCGAGTTCAGTTGGCAGGAGATTCAAGTACATCAGTGAAGCAGACTCATAGCGGTAGCTTGTTGAATGAGGATCAAATGGCCTAGGTTATCGTTCCTCTCGGGAAGGTCATCACCAACCTCGGCTTCAAGCTGCATTGGACCTCTGAGCAGTGCTATCTTGAGGGTGAGGATGGAGAAGTGATACGGTTAGATGTGGTTCGGGGATGTCCTGAAGTGAGTGAAGAGGTTGCCCAGAAGCTGATTGCCCGCCTGGAGCAGTGTCAGATCCCGGAGCTGGTGAACTCTACGGAGGCTTCGGTGAGGGCCTTGAGTGCGGTCAAGACGAGTTGGTGGGCATTCCTCATGGAGTATGTTGTGAGAAGAAATTTGGAGTCCGGCCGGGCTGCAGTTGACAAGGCTCCCTTTGTCATGTACCGTGATGAGGTGAAGGATGCTTTGGTTGTTTGGCGTCCTAACAAAGGTATCTGGGACATCTTGAAGGGACTCAATGTGAATAGGCGTTCTCGAAAGCGCCTCCTCCGCTCACCTTCGTGGGTTGTTCACTGGGACCCGCCATCTGTTGATCGGCCACGGGACGAGCTGAAGCATCTTGGTGGTGCTCAGGAGTCCGTCTACATCAATGTGAACACTCTCCTCGTGGACAATGAGTTTCAGGACGTTTGGCATATGTTGTCATGGGGGGCAGCCTCGGGGAGAATTACTACGGTGGTTGCATCGTGATTGCCAGGGCTCCCGCCTGGAACAGGTTGTTGCTGCCCCGCACCGAGGCAAGGTTCATTTCCTTCATGCTTTGTCCACGGCTGGTCGAACTGTCCGAGGACTGGGGGCTGTGAGGCTTCTGATCGAGGACTGGGATAGAGTTTGTCGTGGCTCTGATGGAGAGGATGATGAAATTTGGCCTGCGTGGTCGAAATGTTCGGATGCGCGGGAGTATGTGAGGGAGATGGGACTCATGGACGTGTCCATTTCGCAATTCACGGGCGAAAGATACGCGAGGATTGCTCGCGTTGATGGTGACGCTGCATGGCGTCTTCATGTGATGAGGGGCCACCAGCCCTTTCGTCGAGATTGCTCTGTGTGTGTTCGTAACAGTGCTACGGGCAAGCAGCGCAGGGCAACGATGCACCCCATGGCCTACAGCTTGAGTGTTGATGTTGTCGGGCCTTTGAAGGAGTATGGCAAATCACCGGATGGGAAATTCTTCAAGTACTTTGTGATTGGTGCCCTAAGGATCCCGAAGGTTGAGGGTGCAGAGGGTCATCCGGAAGTTCGAGGGCATCCGATTCCTCCTGAAGATGCTGCCGCCGATGACGAGGATGAGGTGCTGTCCGAGGAGGAGATAGATGAGGACAATGCTCAAGTTGAAGGTGATCATTTATCAGAGTCGGAGATTGACAAAGAGAAGGAGCGGTGGAAGGAGCTGATGGCGATGTTCAAAGAGCCTATCGAGACTTCAACCCTCTACTTTGCGGTTCCAGTCAACAACAAGAAGGCCACCACGATGCTCCCGGCGGTCCAGAAGATCGTCTTGGATGTGAAGGCCCTCGGGTACCCCATCATACGCCTCCATAGAATTTCGTGGACATTTGGTCCCTCGGTACGACGACTTCTGGATCGGAGTCGGCTGCCAATGGTGTCGCTGAGTCAGGGGTTCGGTACCTCAAGCGCCGGGCGCGTGTCATGATGGACAGCGCAGGAGTCTCAAAGTGCAATTGGCCGACCGCAATTCAGTATGCAGCGGCTCAACAACGCTATGATCAGTTGGGTATGATTTCCCCAATGCCAGTTGCCTATGGAACCAAGGTCTACGTGAAGACGAAGAGGTACAAGACTGGCGCTGTTGAAGACTTTGGTCCTCTTTGGACGAGTGGGCGCTATGCTGGCCCATCAACGGACATTCGAGGTGGCCATGTGATAATCAAGGATTCTGGCACCTTCATACAGACGACCCATGTGAGGATTAATTACGACCGATCCTCCGGCCTTGTTGTTCCAGCGATCATTGTCGAGGCCGAGGAGGAAAAGGGTGATGAACCAGAGGGCGCTGACCCTCCTCTACTGCCTCCTTCATTTGCCCCACCGAAGACTCGTGTTCGATCGAAGCGGCCCCGGGCAGCTAGGTAGGCGAGCTCTATGAGTTGATCCCTGGATTGTCTGAGATCCAGGACAGCATAAGGGGTTCGTTTGAGGAGGAGGCGGGCTTGAAGTATTTGAGATTGGAGGAGATCAGCTATGTGGAGGCCGTGGCGAAGGACTCGTGCGTCAACAAAAGATTCACTGCCAATGATAGCGCTCACCTCCTGAGCCTCTTCGCTGGAACCTGTGGGAATCTCAGGGTTCCTCGAGCCCCGGATGGCCAAGGTACGGTTATGGGTGCATTTGTTCATGGAGGGTCGCTTGGGGTCACTCGGTATGGTCGTGATCTTCCTTGGACTACAAAGTACTTCAATGACTACACGATGAAGAAGATCATGGACCGATGGCCGGGCACTTTCCCTACGTGGTCAACTTTGGTGATCCAAGCCTCCGACCAAATTCCTCGACATCGTGATGTTCACAATGAGAAGGATACATTCAACTATGTGTTGGAGCTGAAGTCCGATGTTGTGAGTGGCTTGTGGGTTGAGAACCGGGGCAACGAGAGATGTATTGTTGGTGGTGACGATCCCGTGGATTATCAGTATGAGACGGCAGATGGTGCTGTTCATGAGGGCTGTCTGGTGGACATCAAGGAAGTACCCGCGGCGTTTGACCCGCGGGTTCCCCGCGCATACGTCCAGGACGGCGGGAAGAGGTGGTTCCTTTCAGCGTACACCCCACAGGGAGTCTCGAAGTTGTGTGCTGTGGATCGCAACCACCTGGACAGCCTAAACTTTCCTCAGCAGTGCGGTACCGAATGTGTTCTCCAAGGAGCGATGGAAACAACTCCAGCACTGAAGACGGCATCCTTGCCTTCCGAGGATACACTGAGTGGATCTCGTGTGAGTAAGGGAGATGTGGAACATGTCGAAGTTGGTGAATGTGTGGCCACCTTGTTTGATTGGGGTCTCTATGTGGAGGACTCTGTTGAGGAGGAGTGTGTACTGGGACAACACCATCAAGTTCGTTGCCTTCGGCAAGTGTGCTCATCTGAGGATCCTGGAAAGGAGTTGGATGTGTTGGTCCAAACTACTCAGGAGCTGGGCGAGGAGGAGGTTGGCTCAGAGATCGCGGACGAGATGATGGACAACGTGGAGTATTGGAGCTCCCTGGGATTGTTCGAGGCCCCAAGAGTTTCGAAGGTTGAGCCGGAATACACCCCGAATATTGAGGACCTGATCCAGGCAGCTGTTCGCCAGCGACAACCGTTTCGCCATACCTACAACGTGAGCCCCTCGGAGGCAAAGGCTGCGATTGAGAGCTGGAAGGGTTCCATTATTGTCAAGGAGTTGGGTGTTGTTGAGAAGGGGTTCCAGAGGATCAAGGTGGGCGACTTGAATGGCTTGAGAGCCAACCACACGATCCAGGAGCTTCGATCGAAGCTAGTTTATACAGTGAAGCCACCAGCTGGTACACATACGCCAGCAACGGAACAAGACGAGGATGATGAAGCCCTCGACTGCAAACGCAAAACAAGAATTGTGTGTTGCGGCAACTTTGCCTCGGACGAGGGCTACGACCTTTTTGCTGGAGGTGTTGCTGCAGAAAGTCTTCGATGCGTTTTGGTGTACTCAGCTAGCAAAGGCTGGATGATCGGCTCCGTCGATGTGACAGGAGCATTTATGCTCACGCCGTTAATTTCGAGGGAGCAGGGCCAGACGCTTTATGTCATCCGTCCTCCAGCGGCTCTTATACAACTCGGTTTAGCCGACAAGGACGAAAGGTGGCTGTTGACTCATGGAATGTACGGCTTGCGACAGTCACCAAGGCTTTGGAGTGAATACCGTGATTCTGAACTGCCCCTGTTGACTATCGAGGGCGAGGACAATGACAAGACTTGGTACATGAAGCCCGGCACCGCCGAGCCCAACTTGTGGATGGTCTACGAAGTTGGAGTTCCGGTTGATCAAGGACCAGCAGGCCTAGTTCTGCTGTATGCCGACGACATCGAGCTGACAGGCCGCATGACTTGGTGATGGCGTTGTCATCATCTATTGGTCGCTTGTGGAAGACGTCGGAGTTAGACCTTTTGTCTTCGGACCGAGACTTGAGGTTTCTGGGATGTGAGATTTCTGCAAGCGAGGACGGTCACGTGTTCTACATTCACCAGTGGCCCTACATCGAGGA
This sequence comes from Symbiodinium sp. clade A Y106, assembly GCA_003297005.1. Classification (NCBI taxonomy): domain Eukaryota; class Dinophyceae; order Suessiales; family Symbiodiniaceae; genus Symbiodinium; species Symbiodinium sp. clade A. The sequence goes on along the minus strand of BGNK01000006.1, from coordinate 210,729 downwards.
GATACTTCGACATCATGAAGTGCCATCTACAACTTTGTCCTATGTCCAGGCACCGCGCGAGATGGTTAACTTTGAGGCATTCGAGGACGAGGAGCCAGGGACAGAAGCTCAGGTGAAGGCCGCGCAGCGGCTGTGTGGCGAACTTCTATGGTTGGCTCAGCAGTCAAGACCGGACATCAGCTACGTTGTCAGTGCTATGGGATCACTGCTATCACGTGCAGCGGCAAGGTGCAGCGCGATTGGGATGAGATTGTTGGCCTATCTCCAGCAGACCAAGCACCTGGCATTGGCAATGAGGGCTACCTCCGATGAGTTGATTGCGTTCTCAGACAGCTCGTTTGCCCCGCAAGGTACGAGGAGTTTTACCGGAGTGGTTTTGAGTTGGAAGGGCTCACCAGTGACTTGGAGGGCGGCCAAACAGCCGTTTACGTGTTTGAGCACGGCTGAGTGCGAGTTGGTTGCCTCTATCGAGGCGCTTACAATGGCGAAGTCTTTGGAGGCTGTGATCAGGCAGCTGGATGCTTGTGAGCGTCCTATTGTGCTGGGTATCGACAACCAAGCGGCAAGCGCCATTGCCCAGCCCTCCTCAACGGCGTCATGGAGAACGAGACACTTGCGTGTGAAAGCCTCGTTCATTCACGAGCAAGTTATCTCCAAGCAGGTGGTTTTGAGGTACGTTCCTGGAAAGCAGCAATGGGCAGATCTGCTCACGAAGAGCTTCCCGAAGCAGAGGCTGTGCGAGCTTCTCGGGCTATGGGGATTTATTGACCGTGCAAATGAGGTTGCTCGTACGGCAGTAATGAAGGCTATGTTGATGTGTCTGATGATTCAGGCCACTCGTGCACAGGACCATCCCGAGCCCCTGGCGATCAATACCTCTGTGGAGCTCTATGTGATGGTTGTGGTTTTGGGGATTGCGGTTGTTGGATTGTGGGAGTTTCTATGGCTCTGTGTTGATCGGTGCTGTAGCAAGCCAGAAGAGACCAGGTCGGCAAGAAGAATGAGACGTCTACAGGTAGCCGTACAACGTGAACTTGAGGTTCAAATGGGCGGCCTTGAGGAGTCTTTGGCGGACTCGCCTGTAGCGATTACTTCGACTCCGGTCCCTACTACCACTACGTCTACGAGGCGAAGTACCCCTAGACCAAAGCCAATGTCACGGCGATCTACTGCCAGGAGTTCCACTGACATTCCGGTGGCACCGCAGGCCTATGCCACCGTGACCACGACAGCCGAGACAGGAGTTCAAACTGACCTTCAATGGCCACCACCGAGGCCTTTGATTTGCTACCAAGACCGAGCAGTGCCGACTCCTGTCCCGGATCCGAGTGGATGGAATTACCCGCTGTATGTGAGTCCCCATGGAGACACTTACCACACCTACGAGAGCTGTTGGGGACTGCGGAACACCAAACCACGCGCAGTGCGGTTCTGCGCTTGCTGTCGTGAAAATCATGGCAAGTCTCTACGAGACCGTTAATTGGGTCGGCCTCAGTGTATAGTTGGTGCCCTCGATTGGGCATCTCGGCCAAGGAGGAGTGCTGAATGTCTCAGAGCCGCCCCTTGCATTACGACATGTATCAGATGAGGCCGTGAAGGCTGACGCTTCAGGTGCGCGATGGCATAGATGCTAGTGCGAAGCACAGACAGCCATTAAGAAGCACTTGATCACAACTTTGCAGCCGCAGAAGCTTGCCTTGTGCGCTAAAAGATCGTTACTTCAATTCGCATGTGATTGCCATGGCCGCTAATGCTGCAGTACCTGTTATCTCTGCTTCACCTGTGCACCAGCACCTAAACCCCTAAACCCCTAAACCCCTGAACCCTAAACCCCTAAACCCTAAACCCCTAAACCCTAAACCCCTGCAACTCCTTCCTCAACATCAGGTTCTCCGAGCATCTCCCGGCCGTTGGCTCCCGTCTCATGGACCAGGGCCAGAACAAGAGGAGCCGAAGGGGGCTGGGGGGGTTAAGGTGCAGGGTTTAGGGTTTTGGGTGTAGGGTTTAGGGTTTAGGGGTTTAGGGGTTTAGGGGTTTAGGGTTTAGGGTTGATTTAAAGGATCATGGGACTTAGTAATTGGGGTTATAAGTAACAGTAAGGTAACTACAGTTCTAATTACTTATAACCTGTAACCCTACTTACTAAGTCCCATGATCCTTTAAGTAGGGTTTAAGGTTTAGTTACTTTAGTTTAAGGTTTAGGATTCGCGGGTTGTTATAGGGTTTTAGAGGATTTTGTAGGCTGCCGGGGTTGGGTTTCATGGGAATATGCAGGAATCTAAAGGGTCTTGGGGCTCAGAGTTTTGGCTCTGCGTGTCCGAAGCCTTTCTGAGGCTTCGATAAGGGTTTTCAGAGCTGAGGATACCGGAGGCGTCCCGGAGCTGGGTTTTGGGCCGACAAGCCGGATCTTGAAGTTCTGAACTGAAGCCACCACCTCATAGGTTTTCATAAAGCGCAAGTTTCCGCACCTTTGTATCAAACCCACCGACATCCATTCACCCTAGAGGCGAGGCCCTGAGCCCAGAACTTCAAGCATCAGTGCATCCTCCGGGGTCCAGGCTTTAAAGTAAGATTTGGGCTTTGATGTTCAGGTGCTTCGAGCAAAACGCGTACTATGGTTGATGTTGCAGAGTTTTGGGGTTGTGTTGTAGGGCTGTGATGATTTCTTTACACACCCCTTAGACCATTCTGGATTCCCACAAGTTGCCCCTCCGATCCAGCTCTCTCCAACCCTACCAACCTCCACTCTGCAGCCCCGTGTCCTCTCCTCCGATATCCATGCACTCTCCAACCCCAACCTTCCTCTGCCGCATTCCTCTCTAACGTTTCCCCTCCATTTATTTTCTCCTCCAACTCTCTGACTCGCCAACCCTCCAACCCTCCAACCCTCCGGGAGGGTTGGTGGTTTGGAGGGGGTGGATTGGATATAGAGGGCTGGAGGGGGGAGGGTTGGAGGGTTGGAAGCGCAATATTGGCGCCTGATACCAGTATACGGTAATAGTCCCCAATGCTTATTTTACTTATCAAGGCATTTGGTACTGTTTCCTGCCCAGGATTACAAGTCGTCATAAACCCCTAAACCCTACACCCATATTCGGCCCACCATGACGGAACCGTCAACAGCTTTAATCCACTGCATTTGCGTCCGCAGGTTGCACTTGCAATACTCCAGAATGCAGGGCTGGCAGAATTTGATGAAGCACTACGGAGACTCCAGGCGCCGGTTTAGGGTTCAGGGTTTATATAAGGGTTTAAGGGTTTAGGATTTAGGGTTTAGGGTTTAAGGGTTTAGGGTATAGGAAAGCACGAAACCTTCGGTTATAGGGTTTAGGGTTTAAGCCCAGGCGCTTAGGGTTTAGGGTCAGGCTGCTATAAAGCCCGCAACCTTAGGTTCTAGGGTTCTGGGGTTAGGGTTTAAGCCCAGCCGCTTAGGGTTTAGGGTTTAGGGTCAGGCTGCTATAAAGCCCGCAACCTTAGGTTCTAGGGGTTCGGGGTTAGGGTGTAAGCCCAGCCGCTTAGGGTTTAGGGTTTAGGGTCAGGGGCTGCTATAAAGCCCGCAACCTTAGGTTCTAGGGGTTCTGGGGTTAGGGTTTAAGCCCAGCCGCTGGTGCTAGCATGCGCTGCGAGCAGGGCTCATTCTGGATGTGGGTCCTCACTAGGGCACTGTGAGACCAGATTTTTGGGCAGGCCTCTAAAGGTGGGATGAAGGCAGGCTTGGAGGATCATAAGCTTTAGCAAGTATGGTTATAAATACCTTATTTGGGCTGGGATCCCTTGTATGAGTACCTTTTCTCAATAACTAATTGCCCGACCTACCTTCATCCCCCCCCCCCCCTTGGNATTCTGAGCACTAGAACACACCCTTTCCTATCTCTAAACCCTGACCTCCCCAACCCACCCCTTGGAGTCTTTAAGTTTGGAGGGTTTAGGCTTTTGAGGAGCCCGAAATCCCTAAACCCTAAACCGCTGGTGGCAAACAGTTATGCGAACAAAAGGTTGCTCACGCTTAGTGGTATTTAGGGTGTCAAATCCGAATCGCGGACCCCTCCATCATGGCATGTGTATGCACATCAGGTACGTATGGGGTTCTTGTTTTGTGCCACAGCAACTGCAGCCATGCTGTGTAGGCTTGCATGACGGCCTATTTCGCGTGAGAAGCCTCCAGCATATTCATCATTATCATTGTTATTCTTATAACTATTAATACTACAATTTTTATGATTACTTTGACGATGACTACTACTGTTACTAAAGCTTTTAGTATCAAATTTCACTTTTTCTATTGCAACTGTTATTAGTATTAGTATTCTTCTTGTTTCTGTTTAATATTGCTATGAAGGTATTATTACAATTAATGAATGAACTGTTGTAACAACTGATGTAATAATGGTTACGGTTGTTGTTGTTGTTTGTCGATGTTGTCGTCGTTGCTGTTGCTAGTATTGCCATTCTCGTGATCATTATTTTTATCGTTCGTAGTATTGGTAATATCATTTAGTGTCTGTCGGTTTCGTGTTTGTTGTTATTAGTGCCATAATTAAGAATGTTGTCATTTTGGGGTTTACATTGCTGTGAATATTGCTCATAGTATTCTTGTAGTTAATTATGATTATGATGTTGTTGGTAGTTTGTGACATATTGTGCTTGTTTTATTGTGACTATGACGGTGACTATGACGATGAAGAAGATGATGGTGATGATGATGGCGCCTATTACTATCAGCATCATGAAGTTTTTTGTTCTGATTGCCATAAGTCATGAGCGTTAGTCTTATTGTTCTTCTTATCAATGCTAGGGTAACTTGGATTTCTACTACCATTGCGTTGTTGTGATTGTTATCGCTGCTACTCTTGTTGTCATTCCTACTACTATGATTACTTGTCGGTGTTATTATGGTTATGAACGCTATGTTGGCTTCACCATGTATATAGACGTGCATGAATGCATATGTGCGTGTATTTCATATGCATGTGTGTGTTGGGGGATTAAAGTCTGCTGTATGTTGTCAACTGTAGTAGAATTTGTAGTAGTAGTCGGAGTTGTAGTCGGCGCAGTTGTTGTTGTCGTCTCAGTGGTCGTTGTTCTGGTTGTTGTCGCAGTCGTTGTCGTCTTTGTCGTTATTGCGCTTGTTGTTGTTTGTCGCTGTTGCTGTTGTGGTCATCGTCGTCCTTGTTGCCGCCAATTTTGTAGTCGTAATAGCAGCTAATCGGAGAGCTAAGAACGTTTATTGAGAGCAAGACGAATATGACTGAAATCAAGAACAGCAAGATGAGGCATAGCAGCGTTAACAACAGCAATCATGACAACACACATCTACAAGATTGAGATACTATATATATATATATATCATAGGAATACCCTTGTTATAAGCCAAAGCCGTATGCAACCAGCGGGGTATCCGCTATCTTACTTGGAGGGCTTGTTTTATAGAGTGTATAAGTAGCATAAGCCCGGATAGGATGTTTTAAGGGTACTTATAGCTCTACTTATTAATTACTTACTAAGCCTCCCGACCCTCCAAGTACCACGTTCCAGGACCCGCTGCTCTACGCCGGGACATGCGTACATTACACCGAGACATGCCTTAGTTCCCCATTAGCTTGCCACATTGAGAGAACCTGCCACGACTGGACGGAGCGGAATCCCTCGTTAGCTTTCAACTTCTCGCATGGAATCCCCCTCAGACAGTGTCCGGACTCCTTGCGAACGCTTATGAACACTTTCAGAACCTTGGGGCACTCGTGTCAATTCTCCAGCCCCGAGACCCCGCACCTTCAAACCCTAAACCCTAAACCCTAAACCCTGAACCCTAAACCCCTAAACACAGCCCAGGCATACCTTTTTGACGGATGCGAACTTGAGGCCGCAGTTTCTGTTCCCGGGAGCACCGCGCAATAGAAATGCGAGCTACAGGGATTTGCTCCCAGAAGGACTCAGGAACCTTGACGCCTGAACCTGCTAAAGGGTTTAGGCTTTAGGGCTTGAGGTTTCCGAAGTGCTCTTCGGAATTATTTATTTATCTTCTATTTCCTACAAGCCTTTGAACCGATATTGGTAAGATGATAATTAGCAGTACGGAAAGATTGTTTGTTACTTTTCCACCATTATGGTAAAGAACTGACCCAAAACTCTGAACCCTAAAGCCGAGGTCCGGATAGTTCTCTGGGATGTCGCAGACTCATCTGCCATTTAGGTTTTATGGTGCAGGATAAGCCATCAATCGAAGTAGTTAGAAACAGTTAGAGGTTTAGAATCTAGGGTTCTGCTCTGGAGCTTTATCCGTGCAGAGCCTGGCGTCAAGAGTTCTTGTTGGCAGGATGGCTGACTCTGCTGCTGGGGTTTAGGGGTTCCATACACTGGACGGAAGCATAAACTCTAAACGCTTTCAGAAACAAGACATTCACGGGAATGAGCTTTCTATTCAGCTCAGACGGGTTCACCGATTCACAGCAAAAAGAGACGGTCGCCAATCTCGAACAAGCGCTGCACTTCGAGCAGATGCTCTATGAGTTTCACGATTGAAGTACCCACAGTCTCCATTGTAGTTCTTCTCTGGCTAAACCAATGTCAGGGTCTTATGAGGTAACCCTGAACAGAAACTACAGTGGAGACTACAGGCAACGTAGGCCCCTGAATAACAACCCCTCCTCCGGGTTTGGGGATTTAAGTTCAGGGCATATCAAGGACTACCAAGGCAGATTACAGCCCTTCAGGGGAGGGGGTTTATTAATCAGGGGTGCCTGACACATGCAACTTGCGACTTCAAGCTGCATGGAGATCCGTTTGCCACGGTATTGCGTTTATTTTCTGTTGTCTAATATTTAAGGGTTTTTTGGGACAGTTTGAGGGTTTAGGGCATATGTGTTTTGAGGCTCGAGGGCTTTGGTGTTGCAGCATGCAGCAGCAATATCGAACACAAAGAGTGCTAATTGGAATTAACGAGCATAGGAGTTACTGTCGCAGCAAGGCTTGCAATCAGGTTAGTCAAACAACGTGAGTTGTACATAATCTCTGAGTTCATGTTCGGTTCAGGCTCTGTCGCACCAAGGAAATCAGAGCACTTCATACGTTCCATGTGATAGTCACTTTTGTTGTGACAGTCGCCCAAACTCCGAGCCCGACACCCTAAAGCCTACCGGAGACCCAACACCTAAGCCGACGAAGATAGGGGCAGTCTGACAGGGGTTTAGGGGGTCAAGGTCAAGATGGGTTAGGCAAGCTTGGGTTTTGGGAGGGTTTAGATTTTAGTGGATGTTGGATTGATGTGATGTGTCATCTTAGCTTAAGCTGCCAGGGCTATCGGCCTCAGCTCAGGCTTGAGCAACTTGCGCCTTAGCGTTCTCTGGTGTAAGGTTTAGGCAAGTTCAGACCTCTGCCGATGCGACGGGATTCCTTGGTTCAGGTTCAGGCTTGTAAGAACCGAAGCGTCGTTCTACCCGGGTTTCCCGGTCGAGAGTTCAAAGTTTGGGGTTCAGCCCTGAACCCTAACCCTAAACTTGAAAGCTGAACCCCTAAACCCCAAGGCCCTAAACTAAACTCTAAACCCTAAACCCTAAACCTTAAACCCTAAACCCTAAACCCCTAAACCCTAAACCCTAAACCCGAAACCCCTAAACCCTAAAACCCTAAGCCCGGCTTGGATCCTTTGAGCAGCAGTTACCTGAGAGGGGAAGTCGTCGAAGTTGAGAGGACATTGAGTTCTCGGTCTCGCGGAAAGGTGGCGGGAACGGCCAATACAGCAGCGATGAATTTAGGGTTTAGGGTTTAGGTACAGCAGCGATGAACAAAGGAAAAACTCAAAGGCAATAACCTACTACTTGGGACCAATGCGGCTATGTATCTCCTCTTCCCGAGACATTAATTTACCCAGACACTTGAACCGCGCAACCCCAACCCTATAACCCATAACTCAATCCCCAGCCCTGAACCGTAATCCCAGATCCGAAACACTTAAAAGCCTAGGCTTTAACACCGCATTGCACCCTAGACTCCAAAAACTGAAGCTAATGGTCGACCAGGATTCTGAGAACTCGCTCGTCAGAAGAACTGCTTTGCTTGTCCCGCTCCGATCCGTAAGTGATATACGGCTGCAGGCTCCTGATCTCTACGAGGATTGCACGCAAGAGTGAAGGTTTCAAAGGTCTGTACTATAGGAACCCTCAAAGGTACAAAGGAACCCTTAGGTTTCGGAATGACTACGTAGGGTTTAGGGTTTGAGATTGCTTCTTATACCTCTTGTAAGATATATCCCAGAACACTGTGTTCTAATCCACGAGGAGTTATAATTACATCCAGTTGCCTAACAGCTGTGGTCAGTCTAATGACGAGATTTTAGGGCCCTAGCATACGCACACGAGTCCCTTGCGGTAACGGTTCTCATGCTCTCATACTTTATGTAAGTCTAGTGGGACTGCGGAAGGAACGTTATTCCGGTCGGAAATGTCCATTGCACTACAGCGGCAGATGCGAAACCGCCGTGCGCACCGCCCCGGCGTGCCATCTCGATCGCAGCGACCAGATTGTAGGAGTAGGAGTAGCAGTAGTAGTAGTAATAATAATAATATAATAATAATAATAAGTAGTAGTAGTAGTAGTAGTACTACTACTACCACTATTAGTGTACAGGTAGTGGTAGTGGTAGTGGTCGTGGTGGTGGTGGTGGTGGTGGCGGCGGCGGTGGTGGTGGTGATGGTGGTGGTGGTGGTGTGGTGGTGGTAGTAGTAGTAATTATCACTATTAATAGTAGTAGTTGTAGGAGTAGGAGTAGGAGTAGGAGTAGGAGTAGGATGGGAGTGGGAGTGGGAGTGGGAGTGGGAGTAGCCGTAGCAGGAGCAGGAGCAGGAGCAGGAGCAGGAGCAGTTGGAGTTGCAGTTGCAGTTGCAGTTGGAGTTGGAGTTGGAGTTGGAGTTGGAGTAGGAGTAGGAGTAGGAGTAGGAGTAGGAGTAGTCGTCGTCGTAGTGGTTGTAGTAACAGCAGCAACGACGATATGATTGCTAGCAAAGCTCATCATCCCAGGCATAGCAACAGTCATAGTAACGACGATAGCAAGGATTGCAACAACTGCCGTAGAGCAGTTGGAATAGACATTCTCAACTTAGCACCAGTTTATGATAGTAAGGTTGACAGTCTACTTCATGACGGTACTATGCAGAAACCATTTGTTTCGTTGTCAAGAAGGCCCTCAACCCCAAACCTCACCTGTAGCCTGAAGAACTGACGTCGCCAGGGACTTTGTAAGCAAATCATTGGTTGAAATCATTAACAGGTATGTTGGACCTTCATCGAAACCAGACCCGTGCTCGAACAAGAGCACCTGAACCTTCATCGAGACAAGAGCTCGTTTTTGTCCCAGCTCTGTCTGTCCGTCTGAACCGAGAGAGAATCAGAGTCAGGGGGAGCCAAAAGGGTCTTTTTGTTGTGCTGTCTATGGTCTTAGAGGGGTTTACACAGCTTTGGATTGGCGTCTTTAGAAGAGCTTCTAAGAATTCTATAAGGGCTCGAGGAAGGGTTCTGTACAGTTATGGGTTCTGCAAAGGGCCTCATAAGGGGTTCTGTACGTGCAGCAACAAGCTTCTGCCAGCGTAGATCTCCAAACAGTGATAAATCACCACGACGACCGAGGAGACATCCAGGACACAACCAGGAGACCCGACCAGGAGACCACCGAACACGAGGAGACCACCAGGAGACCACCCCAAAACCCTAAACCCCAAACCGACAAGGACACCAAAACGAGCCGACCAGGAGACGAACTGGGGGAGACGACCAGGAGACTACTACCAGGGCCGAAGCACTCCCCCCAACAAGGCTTGACCACCATGCTTCCCCACATCAATGGTTGTGAAAATTAGGGCCCTTTTTGGGGCTTTTTACAATACGGCTCCTAATATTTAGGGTACCCAAAAAGGGACCCTACTTTAGAGAGCTATCCACATGTATTCACGGGATACAGGCTCCCAGATTCAGAGACATGACAACCATGCTAGGCCAAAAGCAGAGGGCCATTGTGTTGGACTCTTCAATGGATCTGGCTTTCCGGGACCGACCCCGATGGATCCTGTGTGAACAGGAGGAAGTGTAAGCTCAAAGTATGCACCGCATCATCAGCGTGGGCTGCTCCCTGCGCACGCACAGAAGGAACGAATGGTTTACGGGAAGCAAGCGGTCACTCCTGGCTCTTGTTCTCACTTAATAATATTCATGTTATTATTAGTTATCCTTCTTATTCTGATTCTTATTGTCATTCTCATTCTTATTCTGATCCTTATTCCTATTCCTATTATTGTTCTTATTCTTAGTCTCAGTCTTAGTATTATTCTTGTTCTTATTCTTATTTTTCTCATTCTCATCCTGACTCTCATTCTCATTCCTATTTCTATTTGTATTCTTATTCTTATCCTCGTCCTTATTCTGATTCTTGGTCTTATTCTTCTTCTTAGACTTCTTATCCTCATCCTTTTGCTGATTCTTATTCTTATTCTTACTCTTGTTCGTATTCTTGTTATTGGTCTCATTCTGATGGTTATCCTTATACTTCTTACTGTTATTCTTAGTCTTATACTTATTAATATTATTGTTATGTTTATCATTATTATGATTATCATTGCTGTTATTATTGGTGTTGCTATTCGGAATTCCGGAGCCCATCCCAAGCCTACTTGTCAAGCCCCTTTTGGCTTCGAATCAGAGAAGCCTGCATCACGTTGCAATGCCCGGCCCACGTGTTTAGGTTTCAGTTGTTTAGGATTCGTGTAGTTTGGGGTTTCAGGTTCGGGTTTAGTTAACGGTATTTTCCTTAAGATTCTTAGGGTTCCTGTTGCAGCTGAACAGCCCCTTTATAAAGGGCCGGGCTTGCGGCACAACCTTTCCCGGAAACGCCAGAAACCCGTCGGATCCCGGATCCCGTCGGTGTCCCACAGGACATGCAGGCCTTCACAAACCCAGCCGAAGCTCGGCTATTAAAGCACCCAGTCTTCATGTGGAGGCAGATTCGCGGGCCTAAACCCTAAACCTTAAACCAAAGACACCAGGAGGATCAAGAGTCTAAACCCCTGGAGAGTGTAGTGCCTGGCTCATGCAGTCCTGCTCATATCGAGGTCTAGGAGCAGGACGGCTGGAGCGCACATGCAGTGCGCTTGCGCCCCGTGTGTCGCGCAATTCAATTGAGAGCTCCTCAAAACAAGCAACCGTCAAGACCCCAGTGCACTGCAATAATTGGCAAGTCTTGAAAAGCAACCAGATGTTACACTCCAAGTTGTGAAGCTCTCAAAGTTGCCGTGTTTCGACATGCGTCAATTAGACCTCTCGACATGACTCAGGGATGCAGGACTTTCGTATAGATGACATTTTACCTGGCACAGCCAGGTCCGCATAGATCACATGTGGGTTTCAAGCTTCGGTAATGCAACTTGCATCCTCATCTGAACTTGTTGACTAGGTCTCGTTTGGAGTGGTGAACAGGGGCAATGTTTGGCTGATCTAACATCTAACATCTACATCTCTTTCTTTGGACACTTCAGTCCCCAGTACCAAAATGGGTGCACGCACAAGTCCATCCTCTGCCCTTTTCGCCGAAAGCCGTAGCAGCTGAGTTGGCAATCAAAGCCAGGTTCGGATTGATGTAATTACAGCGTTCATGTTTTCGGGCTTAGAGTTTATTCGAAGGACTGACTTGGTTTTGTTTCATCATTCCTTCTGACTGCGGTTAGACGTTCGACTGTCCTAAGCTCGAATGCGGGCATCCTGAATCAGAAACGCCAGAGCTTCAGCGAAGCTGTGCCGCCTGAACGGATATTAGCACCACAGAGTTTGGACCTGGGATCGGGTTGCTCCAGGCAACTACCCGTACAAGCCGATGCACTTCCGGTAGTTTTTGTGACGTGCCCGATGTGGTGACGCAGGGGAACCACGCTTGCCACGACCAACCCAGCCCTGTTGTAGATTATGTTTGTATACATATATGTACATACATATATATATGTATGTATGCATATACACGTATAATTATATGTATGTATGTATGTATGTATTTATATATATATATATATGTATATATATGTACAATTACCCCTGCCTGCCCACCCACCTAGTCGTCGCCTACTACGTACTACAAGTACCTACCTACCTGCCTGCCTACCTACCTCCCTACAGTAGTACACACCCACATCGACACCGACACCTACACCCACACCTCCACAAAACACGCACACACACATCACACACATCACACACATAAGCACGTAAACACAAAAAAACACTCATACATGTAGACAGACCGACAGCCAGAGAGATGGAGACAGAGAGACACACAGCGAGACCCAGAGAGACTCAGACGGACGGACGGATTGACGGACAGACAAAGAGAGACATAGACAAAGGGAGACAGATAGAGAGACACAGAGAGAGAGAGACAGAGAGAGAGAGAGAGAGAGAGACAGAGAGAGAGAGGCAGAGAGAGAGAGAGAGTGAGAGACGGGAGACAGAGAGAGACAGAGACAGAATCGGGGAGAGAGAGAGAGAGAGACGGGGGACAGAGAGAGACTGAGACAGAATCGGGGAGAGACAGAGAGAGAGAGAGAGAGAGGAGAGAGAGAGAGAGAGAGAGAAGAGCGAGAGAGAGGGAGAGAGAGAGAGAGAGAGAGAGGGAGAGGGAGAGGGAGAGGGAGAGGGAGAGAGAGAGAGAGAAAAAAAAACAAAGAAAGCGTACCTAGGGGAATACACACACAAGCATGCATGGCTACCAACCTACCCACCTAACAACCTACCTGCCTACCTACGCACCTTGATACCTATCTGCCGACATACAGACACACATACACCCTAAGCCCTGAACCCTAAACCGTCTCTTTTAGTTTGTTTCGCCTTGACATGCTAGCAGCTAGCAGCCCCACTTCATCTCCCCACGGCAGAGAATTATCGGCGTTTTCTCCAACATCTCAGTTAAAAATCCGAAAGCGTGTTTAGGGTTTAGGGTTGCCCAGGTCTGGCCAAGGTTTCTCAAGTCACTGATTCCCAAAAATTTCGAGATGTTGAACGGGGTGCCTGGAGAGAAATGCCCGCAAGATTCTGCTCCAGATACCCGACCTTGCCTATATTATTTCGATCCACCAAACCTTACGCTATCGACTCTAAACCCCAAACGGCAAACCCTACGTCTCAAACGCCAAACCCTAAACCTCAAACGCTAAGCCCTGAAACTTGAACTTTTAAACCCTCTACCCTACATCCGAAACCCAAAGTCCTAAACTGCCAGGCCTATACACTTAACTAAGAGACTCCTAAACTCCTAAATTTGGGAATAGCTGTTAAAGGGATATACGGTGCCTAGACCCCCCAACTATTCTCTAATATATCCCAAGTACGCACTATTAAGGGCTATGAGGAATCTATTAAAGGGCCCTGGGGTCCTGGTATTAAGGTTTGTGGTTTGGGGTTAGATTGCAATCCTCAACTTGGAGTCTTAAGAGTACGAGCACATCGACATCTCCCGGGTTGGACTGGCCACTAAACCCAAACCCTAAACCCTAAACCTAAAGCCCTAAACCCTAAACCCCAACCCCAAAAACCCTGAAACCCTAAACCCTAAACTCGGTTCAGCAAGCCAACTGCCTAGAGGGTCATACCCTACCCCTTTTTTAGGATACCTAGTTTTATGGTTCGGATCTGTTCTATAGAACATTAGGTACCTTAAACAAGGGGTAGAGTATGAGCCTCTAGGTAGGGTTACATGCTTTAGCGGAACCAGGCCTGGGGCTGAACGTGGAGCTTCAGAACCACTACCTTAAACTACCAAGCCCGACCTTTTTAAAAGTGGTAATACTTGGAGGGTCATAAGTAGAGCTATAGGCACCCGAAAAGGGATCCTAATTGGGGTTATGAGGCTGAGAACTCAACAAACTACTTAGTAGCTGAGTGGATACACTTTACACTTCTTGGGATAAGATCACACTATAAATAACTAAAAGTGTACACTTTATTGGGGCTTATGACCTCAGCAACTAAGTTTTTGTAGGTTCTTATGATAAATCCGAATCTGGATTTTACAGGGACTCTACTGTGACTCTACGCAAAAAGTAGGTTTTGGTAGGTTAAGGTAGGGTTTACAGCTTTGGGTTTGGGGTTTAGGGCAACTATATAGGGGTAATACAGGTCTCCATTGTAGTCCCTGTTTTTGGCTAAGCCAACTTTATTATGGTTAGGAACCTAATGTAGGAACCTGATTAAGAAACCCTGGGTCTTTATTAGGGTTCCTTATATGAATCCTAGTATTTTGGGGTTACAGGCCCAGGGTTTCTTAAGCAGGTTCCTACATTAGAAGGTAACCCCGGAAAGGAACTATAGTGGAGACTATAGGTAGATCGGAAAAGTGCCGGGCTCTAGACCCTAAGCCCTAAGCTGCTGCGTGTTAAGGGTCTCCAGACAGTCAGCGCGGAGACCGCTGTTCCGCTAGAGTATCCCGGTGGCTCTAGGACCAAAACTAATCTCAAACCCTCGGCCATGGGTGTAGCCCACAAACCCTACGGTTTTAGGGCTCTTAAATACGGGTAATGAAACCCTTAATGTCTAAAACCTGAAAGCCGGAAGCATTCCGTAACCTAAACCCGGCCGGCAGATCGCCTTCAGCCACATCTGTTTGCTCGTGACTTTGGCACAAAGTCAGTAGGGTTCAGGGGTTTAAGGTTGAAGCTTGGGTACTGCCCCCACTCAGTAACAGTTGGATAATAAATTCATTATACTGTACAGAGATATTAGGACCTTAAAAGGTAGCCCTATTATAGACTGCTACTGTATGGGGGGCAGTAGCCAAGTTGAAGCGTTCAAGGAGACTTCGCACATCAGCCTTTATTTTTTGTCTGCACGGCAGCTCCTTTGCTTGATTAAGCCAATATGGGAGTTTCCAGACATTAGGGATACCTTGTTTTCGGGTCCTTATAATCAGGATCCTACTATTTCGGGTACTATATGAGGGTCCCCCATTTTCGGAAACTCGAATATTAGCAGAGTTAGGATCCTATAGGGCAACGAAACATGGAGTTACAATGCAGACAATGGTTTGGTTTCAGGGTTTAGGGTGTTGGGGTGGGGTTCGCTCTGAAACTCTGAGGTGATCGGACCGATCACCAAACTCTAAACCCTAAACCCTAAACCCCTAAATCGGTGTAAAGCCAAGCCCTAGTGCGGGGTTTGTTTTCCTGCGGCAGACGCTGTTGCCAGTTCCCTGGCATTCACCATTTCTCAGGGTTTGGGGTTTAGTGTTGGGTTCTATCGGCCTAGCTGAACTCTAGGTCAAACCCTATAATCCCTATACCCTGCAAATTCTAACACTCTCGATCCCAAATCCTAGAATCCTAGAAACCTCAAGTCAAAACACCCAACCATGACCCCCAATGGCTCTTTAATAGAGCCCCCATGGTCCTTAATTGTGGGTATTTGGGGTATATTAGATGGTACTTGGGGGGTCTAGGAAGATCTTGACATTCCCATATCCGCTAATCCAAAACTGCAACATCCGAAACCACGAAAGCCCGACGATCGAGCACCCCAAACTACAAAAACCCGAATTGAAATCCCCTAATCCAGAACCTAACTTGAAGGGGCAGGGGACTTAGTAAGTAGGTTATAAGTAGAGTTATAAGTACCCTAAATGGAGTTACCCTAATTATAACCCTACTTATAACCAACTTACTAAGTCCCCTGCCCCTTCAAGTAGACCCTAAACCCTAAACCCTATAGATCCCTTTAAGGAGCCCTATAGATCCCTTTAAGGAGCCCTTTAGGAACCCTTACTAAGTCCCCTGCCCCTTCAAGTAAGCCCCTAGCTGAAACCCTCTAGCCCCAGAGTCGACTCCACAACCTAAAGTTCAACTACCTAAATCCCCAAATCCCAAGCCCTAAGCCCTGCAAAACCCTGAAGCTTGTTGCCCCAAAACTCTACACCCTAAACCCGAAATCCCGTAAGCCCTACCTATGGTATCCATTGTAGTCCCCTTTTAGGTCAAACCAACTTTATAGTTAGGATCCTAGAAGGAAACAAGGAACTACAATGGAGGCTATAGATACACCCTACACTCTAAACGCTAAAGCCCAAACCCTAAATCCTAAACCCGAGACCCTGTAAACCCTAAACCCTGTAAACCCTAAAACCTAAACCTAAACCCGAAACCCTGTAAACACTAAACCCTGTAAGCTCTAAACCCTGTAAACACTACTTAGAGGGTCATACCCTACCCCTTTTTCAGGATACCTTGTGTTATAGTTAGGATGTGTTATATAGAAAATTAGGTACCTTAAAAAAGGGGCAGGGTATGAGCCTCTATTTCAAGCGCCTAAGCGGAGGGCTTTGCGTGGCCGCGCCTTCCTCATCAAACCCTTGGCAACCCGACGAGGCCCGGGACCGATGTTGGAGCTCTTTTGCGATTTGGGGTTTACGGTATACGTATGGTAGAAGCCAGAGAAAGTTGGAACATGGCTTTAGGAGGATTCGTGCTAGGATCCCTTATACTTTCCCTGAAGACCCTGAGGATAATGATGTTCCAACTTTCTGGCTTCTACTATATACCTTGGCCTACCAAAACCTGCATTTTCGCAGGGTCCCTATAAACATATTAGGGTTATCATAAGAACAGGGTTTGGTAGGTTAAGGCAGCCTATAGCTTTCATTGTAGATCCCTTCTGCGTTTCCCTATAGGATCCTAGGTATAACCTTGGTCAGAAACCGCAAAGGAGACTGTAGGTAGAGTATAGGGTTCAGATTGTTCAGGGAGCAGGGTTCACGGTTTAGGGATTGTTACACTCTGCACCCTCAAAGTAGCCAGAAATTCAAGTTGGAACATGATTATCCTTAAGCCCTGAAGGTACATAAAGTATGGGAGAACCAAGCACTAATCATCCCGGATCCATGTTCCAACTTTCCGGGTTCACTGTCATCTCTTATAGAACCCGCAGAGCCCTTGCAAAATCAGTGTAAAGCAATTTACACCTAAGCAGGCCAACACCTGAAATCCCGAATCACCAGACCTTTAAGGAAACCGACAAGTACTATAATATAGGGTTTAGGGTTTATAGGGTTTCGGGTTTAATATGGGGGTCGGAAGAGTCGGAAGAATTACCGAAACCCTACCTTAGGGTTCCTACCCCCAAACCCCAGCCTAATATTGAGGCCCCTAATGTAGTGGCCTTAATAATTAGAATAGGGTTTTGGGGTTCCTTGTTATAGTTATGGTATAATATACCCCCCCCCTCAAACCCTATTCTAATTATTAAGGCCCGTGCAGCAATTCTGCGGTCAATCAGCTGCAGACTCCAATCTCAAGCAGAAGCTGCTCTGACTTTGTCCACACCGACAAGACGACAGCAGCACGACCGAGACATGACAGGCACAGTATGTGTGTAGGCGTGCAGGCATGCATGCATGCATACAGCGTGAGTTAACGTACCTTTTTTTCTGAAGGACACTGACAGCGACACCGCCCCGGACAGCACCATAACGCAGCCGGAAAGCCGACCCGGATACGACCGGCGACGAAAGAAAACACAACACCGACCTGGACCTGGACATCGACTGGGAAACCGACCGGGACCGGGATGCTGATCAGAGCATTGGACCAAGTTCACGACACCGACACCGACGGGAATACCACCACCGGAACACGACCGGCGCATCGACCGGGACACGAACAGGAGACTAAAACGCCAGCCAGCACACCCACCGATGCGGCGCCGAGCCCCACGAAGGCACCAACCGGGACACGACCGGTACACGGACACCGACCCGTTTACCGACCCGGACACCGACCAGGACGTGACCAGGACACCGATCGGCACACCACCGGGCCACCGCCGTGGCACCGAGCGGGACAAAACAACAAAAGTCAGTCGCGGCACCGATTTCAAGCACAGACCGAAACGACACGGACACCGACAGGGACGCCGACCGGGACCCTAAACCCTAAACCCTAAACCTCTCTATCACATAGTACCTTAAACCCTATGGAATTCGTGGGCAAGGTCAAAACAGTTCGTGGGCAAGGTCAACAAAATTCGTTGGCAAGGTCCGCTTGGTCAAAAAAACCGTGGGCAAGGTCAAAAAAATCGTGGGCAAGGTCAAAAAGTTGGTGGGTAAGGTAAAAAAATTCGTGGCCAAGGTCAAAACTCTCAAAGCGGACATTGCCCACGAATTTTTTGACCTTGCCCACCAAAATTTTTGGCTTGGTTAACAAATTCGTGGGCAAGGTCAAAACATTCGTGAGCAAGGCCAAAACTCTCGGCTTTAGGGTTTCGGCTTTAGGCTTTCGGTAGGGTTCCGTTTAAGGTTCGTAGAAGGCTCTGTAGGGTTTGGTTTCGGGCATTGGGGCTCTGGGAAAATGATTAACTTTGTATTTTCTTAATGTTATGGGATTCTTTGGGCTGGTGGGTTGTTTTCTAAATCTAAAACCGCTAGCTTGACTAGAGACTGCTCGAGCCCGTCCGGGCTGCTGAACCCTAAACTCTAAACCCCAAAGGAACACAGAGCGCCACGTCGACCGGGACACAGACTGCAGGTCCGGAGACCGACCGGAAACGGAGATGACGGGACAGAAAAAAAGAAAACCAGACAAAGGAAGGGTTTAGGGTTTAGGGGCCGGGACACGACCGGGAGTTGTTCTGCGGCGTTGTTGCGGAAGTATTGCAGAGTGGCAAGATGTTTGGGGCCTTAATAGTTACTTAATACTATTTTACTATTTTGAGGTTCCTTATTGTAACTTTACTATAGTATGATATACACCAAAACCCTATTCTAATTATTAATTATAGGGCCATCTGAGGCCCCTATCTTAGGCCCGATTTCTTAGCGGAAGAGCCTTGGCGGTGTAGAAAAGTCTTCGTCATCATCGTCGTGCAGCTAGAGCAGAAAACGGATTCTGTTATCAAGAATACTATAGGGGCTTTAATAATTACCTGTGCTCCTTATTGTAATTATAGTATAATATACTCCAAACCTTATTCTAGTATTACCTTCGTCTCACAGTGTCCTCATTCGAAGATTCATCCTGGGACAAGTTGTGCTTATCATTTGGTCTGTGATTGTTCTCATCATCACCAACACAAGCGTGATCGGCATCCTCATTAGTTACAGATGACTGAAGAACAACCAGACGCGGCTCAGCGATAAACACCAAGGTGGCAGCTTGCGAAGCCTTCGGAGACGTCGCGCAGTACCTACCCAGGCTCAGCTTGGTGACAAGAGATGGGTCTAGGGTTCAGGGTTTGTCGTCTAGGGTTCCGAACTCAAATCCCCAAGCCCCAACGCGTGAAGGAGAACCAAGCGCTTCAGGGAACTGCAGACGCCACTGCTCTTGAAGCGGATGCACTCCCTAGTTCGAGCTCAGTTGCATTCAGGAGACGTAATGTGGTCTCCTGATTAACCCCCCCCCCCCNATCCCGAATCCGCATTAGGGGGGGGGGGGCGCCTCCCTGATCATCTTTAGTTGTTTGGGGGGCCGGGGTCTAAGTTGTTTGGGGGCCGGGGCTCTCAGTAGTAGTAGTAGTAGTACAGTTGGCTAGCTCTTTTTCTTCTCTGTGTCTCCTCTATTTTGCCTGTCTCTGTCTCTCCGCTTCCAGGGCATGACTTTGTAGTAGGAGTGTTTATTTCCCTAAACCTTAAAAAATAAAACCGGGATGGGAATTACGACTATTGAGGGGGAGTTTATTATTACGCGCAGGCCGAGTTTAGCTCTATTGAGGGGGCTGCTCCACTATTGAGTTCCGGGCCGAGTTTAGCTCTATTGAGGGGGCCTTTACTAATCACGAGCTCACATTAGTAGCTGAGCAGGTAACCTTTTGCGCTTTAATCCTACCATAGTTGAATAGGTCAACCTTGTTTCGGGCTAGGGTACTCAGCCCTTCAGGAGACGAGTCTTTTGCATCCTCCGGGCCGCAGAACTTGAGCATTCCGGGTTTAAGGTTTGGGGTTTAGGGGTTTAGGCTTTAGGTAAGGCTTTAGGGTTTAGGGTTTAGGGGAGTAGGGTTTAGGCTTTAGGGTTTAGGGAGTAGGGTTTAGGGTTTAGGGGAGTAGGGTTTAGGGTTTAGGGGAGTAGGGTTTACGGTTTAGGGTTTAGGCTCAGAAGCCACAGTATGATATGTTCGTGGCTGAGCAGCTTTTCAGTCAGTTTTCAATTGCAAATTGCAGGGTTGAGGTCGATAGTCGATGGCTTTACGGCAGAAAGGACTTAGTAGACTTAGTAGTAGAGTAGGTAAGCTTCCGTTTTTGGCTGCTTCAACCCTGAAGGGGTTGAGTTCCCCCAGGATACTGGACAAGTAAGAAAGCCTTCAACTCTGTGCTCTTTACCAAAAAAGCTTTAATTTCGTGGCCTTAATAAATACCTATACTTTTTTGGGGTATAGTATAATATGCACCAAAGCCCGATTCTAATTATTAAGGCTCCTAGATTACCCCCCCCTCCCCCATTCTCTGCCTTCAGGTCTGCCCTGTCAGCAGACAGCCTTGTGGAAATAGTGCTGCGGAGCCGGGTGGATCCCTACGCCACTTGCTGGAATTGAACTTTGTGTTCAGGTAGGGTTTATAGGGTTTTGAGTGTAGCTGAACCTAAAATAACCTACCCTTCTTTGGGTCGCCATTACAATTCCTGATAAAAGTGCGTAACATGGTCAGGGTTGTTAAGGCTGTTACGGGTCCCGGTATGGTTTTAGGGTGTTGCAAACCGGCTCCATGTATACTACCGTTACGGAACTAGGTCCCCAAAACCAGAGTAAGGAAGGGTTTTTGGGACCTACCAATAGTATCCTTTGTAGTTCCTTTTTCTGGCTTAAACCAATTTTATACGTAGGATCATCTAAGGTAACCCAAAAAAGGAACTACAATGGAGACTGTAGGTACATCCATAATGGTAGTATATATGATGAAACCCTAAACCCTAAACTCTCTGGGTTGTGGATTCAGATCTGAAGCTTGGAGCTTCTCGATTAGTGGTGGGATTTAAGGCGCTGGGCATGAGATATTCTCGGGTTTAGGGATTTTGGGGTTCCCAAAGACTCCAAAATCCTTGATCAAGGAATATTCGAATATTCCTTAAATCATACTTGGGATCCTACTATAAGGTATATTCCTTAAGGGATATTGGAGTCGGTGGGTTTAGGGTTTAGGGCTTTAGGGGTTAGGTCTCCCAGTGTACCCTTTTGCCCTTTGGTGGTCTTAGGTTCCTCATAAAAAAAATTCCCGATACCAAACCCTTTCTTTATAGGGTTTAGAGTTGAGGATTTAGGGTTTAGGGTTTATAAGGGTTCTTCAAGGGTTTCGGGGTGTCAGGGGCCTTGACGAATGATTAGAATAATACGTTGGAAAATTTGAGCCTTCGGTTAAACCAAATCTAAGTGACCTCCCTTGGCGCAGGTGGTCGCCAGTCATCTTACACGAGGTGCAGCGCGAACTTTGCAGGGGGTTCGGTGGAATTTTCTGGGTTTCTCAAAAGACTTGAAATCCGTAAGCCTAAACCCTAAACCCTAAACCCTAAACCCTAAACCCTAACTCAATCCTCAACTCGATGGGCCCTTGGGCCTGGCCCATATTCTCCACTCAGACTCAACACCAGGGTTTAGGGTTTAGAGTTTCGAGGCTGTAAATGTAAGGGCCTGAATGATTACACTAGGGTTTTGGGGGTTCCTTATTCTGGTGATAGTATAGAATAATGTAGGAACCTGATTAAGAANTTAGAGTTTCGAGGCTGTAAATGTAAGGGCCTGAATGATTACACTAGGGTTTTGGGGGTTCCTTATTCTGGTGATAGTATAGAATAATGTAGGAACCTGATTAAGAAACCCTGGGCCTAGAACCCCAATATATTAGGATTCATATAAGGAACCCTAATAGAAACCCTGGGCCTATAACCCCAAAATAGTAGGATTCATATAAGGAACCCTAATAAAGACCCAAGCTTTCTTAATCAGGTCCCTACATTATACTGTTAACAGGTTTGTGCATGAGTAATGTTCAGCCTCTCGGTCCAGCCTGTAGGATTTACCCATAGGCCCCAAAGTAGTTCCTTTGGGGGGTTCATATTCAGAATTCTATAGGGTAATCCCAAAAAGGAACTACTATGGGCCTTAGGGTTAAGGCTGTTGTATGCAGAATCTACAAGTCACGTGGAGCTGCGAAGATTGCGGCTTGAGGTTTGGAATGTTTCTGCTTTCAGATTCTTTCTCTCGCGTTATTATTGTCGACTGCGCAGTCGCCATCACTCCCAATGGAAGTTTCGTCTTCCAGCATGTGGGGTTGAGAGCTTCACGTATCGAAAACCCGAAGCCCTAAACCCTGTCGGGTAAGGGGTTTTCAATGGTGGCCTGTTCGCAACTGCCGTCCTTGGGGTACTTGAGGGTTAGTGACGATACTTCCCAAAAAGAGCACCATGTTAATTAACCATGCAGTTCCCGACATCAAGGTTGAAGGCTTCTTGCTGGAAGGCAGCAGAACTGGGGTCGAACCCCAGAATCCCACCCTAAACCCTAAACCCTAAAAGCCAAAGCCAACCGAAAGTGTGTTCTTCTTTAAAAAAGTCCTGGGGGGCCATGAACCCTGAACCCTAGCCTTACTAATCCCAAACCCTTCTGCTTAAGTCCTAAACCCTAAACCCGAAACCCCGACTTCATCCGCAGATGCCGTCGAAGCCCGATACTCTGAGCATTTTGGGTTTTAGGGCCTTGCAGCTTTCGTGATGCAAGGGTTTAGGGTTTAGGGGTTTAGAGGTTTTGTTTCAGTGTCACGGTTTTAGTGTCATGCTTTACGGTTTTTTCAGTTCAGGGGTTTGTGGATGGAGGGTTTAGGGGTGTAGAGGTTTAGGGGTGTAGGGGTTTAGGGGTTTAAAATACGGCGCTTGATGCCAGGGTGTTCCAACTGCCATGGTCGGCCTTATGGACAGAGCCTGGACGGTGGAAGCCTCGGCATATGCAGATTTAAGTCATATGCGCTGTTCAAGTCAAGATAATCGGGGACAGCTCAGAACTCAGCGGCTGGGGTTTAAAATCCAGATTATGTTGTGGCCCGTATCAATTCCTTCTCAAGGAAGCATGTCCTCTTGGGTATCACTCGTGCGGGTTGATATTGTAATGGCCTGAATCTTAGAAGCATTGGTACCCTTGCAGAGAAGCAGGCTTAGTTGTAACTTTTCTATTTTCTTAAGTTTAACTTTTTTCTCTCTTGGATGTAACTTTTTGCCTTTTCCCACCTACCCCACCTACCCCGCATACCCCACCTGTCCCGCCTACCCAACCTACCCCGCCTACTCCCACTACCCCACCTGCGCCAACCTACCCCACTTACCCCCAACCAACCCGGCAGTCAGGCTTTGCGCCAGAGGAGAGAACGAGCTTATTCAGACACTCACGCGCGCGTGGCTTGAGGCCCAAACCAGAAGACTCTGTTGCTTCGAGGCGGGAGTGAATACCCAAGACGACAACCCCAAGGAGTGAATTCTCAAGACGAAAACGCTCGGGAGTGAATCCAGCCGAAACCTTTTCCCGAAGACAACACCCTAAGGAGTGAATACCCAAGACGAAAACCCCAAGGAGTGAATAAATACGAAAACCCTAAGGAGTGAATAGCCAAGACGAAAACCCTAAGGAGTGAATCCAGCCGGAACCTTTTCCCGAAGACGAAAACCATATAGTAGAAGCCAGAAAGTTGGAACATGGCTTTAGGAGGATTAGTGCTGGGATCCCTTATACTTTACCTTAATCTTATAAGGGCATTAGGATAATGATGTTCCAACTTTCTGGCTTCTACTATAAGGAGTGAATCCAGCAGGAACTTTTGACCGAGAACGAGAACCCTCAAGGAGCGAATTCAGCGAGAACCTTTGCCCAGACCCCCGGGAGGATCCAAAAAGTAGATCCCTTAATGGGGGTTCCTATAAAGTACCCTTAGTAGTATAGGGCCCCAAATTAGGGGATCTACTTTCTAGATCCTCCCGGAAATCTGGGTGACCGAAAACGAAAACCCTAAAGTTATGGATCCAGCGAGAACCTTTTACCCTCGACGAAAATGCTAGGGAGTGAATCCAGCGAGAACCTTTTAACCAAAACGAAAACCCTGAGGAGTGAATCCAGCAGACTTTTTACTCAAGACGGAAACCCTGAAGAGTGACTCCAGCAGGAAACGTTTAATTGAATCCAGCGAGAGCCTGTCACCCAAGACGAAAACCCTAAGGACTGCATCCAGCAGCAAACTTTTTCGAAGCCAAAGGGGTGAATCCAGCTGGTGCTAAATACAGCACCAAATTTGTGGCTTGGGGCAGCTTAAAATTTAGTAAATTTAGTGGGTTGGTGCTAAAGACACCAAAAAAGCTACAACTAAGATGCCTTTTTCTAACCCTCAGCACAAATTTATTGTTTTTGGAGCAGAAAAAAGTTATAACTGAGATAGTTTAGTGAACAATCAGAAAAGTTACTTCCAAGAAAAGAAAGAAGTCACAACTGAGTGTGCTACCCCTTGTAGCCCCTGTACAGGCATACTAGTAGTAGTAAGTCCAGCAAACCCTCTTCAAGCTATGAAGGCCCCTGTATTACCACGGACCCCGGAGCAGGGGAGCGTTCAGCAAGATTCCTTCGAGCGAAACCTCGCATCCGACAAAGTGGTCACGGGTTTCGGGTTTGTAGTGTACCATGTGTACCTTGAACTACCATAACCTACGGTTGATGGACAAAATCCTGCATTACCCATTATAAGGAATATACCGTAATTCCCATAGTTTAGGGTCCTTAGGGTCATGCAGGATTTTGTCCATCAACCGTACCTTTCTGTAGGTTCTTACCATAAACCCAAACACAGAGTTTATCGGGGCGCTAAACAAAGCAGGTTTTGGTAGCTCAAGGTAGCGTCGGAGTGCTAAACATGGACAGGACCCGAGATGGAGCCAGCCAGTTCTAGACATTAGAGTTTACATGGTTTAGGGTCTAGGGTGCAGAGTCTTTTGATTTACGGGATCCCAAAAGGAACCCTCATATTCCAGCACCTGAACCCTCAACAGCCCGATTATTTTGAAATCTCGTTGCCTGTTGACACAGCCAAACACGCCCGCAACCCTCAAACACAACAACCCTAGACTCTAGCCTCTAAGAACCCCAAACCTAAACCGTGGTCCCGACACCCTGAACACTCAACCTTAGGAAGGCTGAGAACTTCACACCCGGACAGGACCTTGATAGAACTTGATAGAACCCTAGACCCATGGACCAGTGCATCTCTGCACCAGAGAATCCAGTTCAGACAGCTGTTGAGGTGAGAACGCAACGGTTTCCGTAGACCTGTGCCAGAGCGACGCTAGAGGTGCGGCTGCCTGTTTGGGATATACAGTGGGTTCGGGATTTATGAGGCAAGGGTTAGGTTAGGTTAGGGTTCAGGGTTTAGGGATTTCGGATTGGGGTTTGAGGTCGCAGGTTTTCTGCAGGCCCTGCAATGATTACGCCCATAGGTTTTCTGCGTGTCATACGGAAAAGCAACTGCGGTCGTAAATCCCCAGCCGTTCACACCTTAAGCCAATAAAACCTTAAACTCTAAACCTCGAACCCGAAAGCAGACATACCCAAGCCCTGAACCCCTGACCCCTATTCTTCAAAATCCCGCAGCCTACATACCCTAATTCTATGCCGTATGAACCTTAGACCTTGAACATCCTTGAACCCTATAGCCTCAACCCTAAACTCTTTACGCCAATCACTAGACTGAAGCCTAAAGCTTAAAGACTAAACCCTAAACCGTAGTTGCCTCGCACTAGCATTTGGGGTATCAGAATCTTCGGGAGCATTGGCTCTGGCTAGGGACCATGGATTTGCCTGTAGGAGTCTTTACGGGTTTAGGTTTTGGGGGTTTCCCTAAACCCTGAACCCTTAGCCCTCAACCAGCCAACAGAGCTTCGGGGGTTGAGGGTTCTAGGAGGTTTGATCGATTTCCGCTTTAACTAATACGGTCAGGATCTTAAGTTAGGGGTAGAAGGGTCCCGGCAAGGAAGATGATCCCATACCCTTGTTTGTCAGATCCTTGTATTTTGTGCGGGCTCAGCATGTGCGAGAAATTCCGAGAATCATTTTCAGTCATGATGTTGCCGGGCCTTCTGTGGGCTGTTGCAGGATCATGTGCCGCATGTGCCGCAAACCGCAAACCTGCATCTGCACACGAAGCCGTCCATGCCCGATTGCAAACCTTACACCCGCGGCCTTTTTCTGACCTTGGAGACTTTCCAGCTATGACAGGCTTGTTGGTCCAGTTCGTCGAAATCTGGCCGTGGCACGAGGAGAACTATTCGAGGTGTGTCTTTCCGTGTTCTTCTGGGATGCGGGCTGAAGCAGAGTTTGATACATAAACGAAGCCAACAGCCTTGCCCGACTTTTTCCCAAACTTCATGCGGGAGTTTCCGAAAATAGGGAACCCTAATATAGTACCCTAGATAGTAGGATCCTTAGTATAAGGACCCCAAAAAAGGTACCCCTAATTTTCGGAAACTCCCATGCCTTAATTTAAAGAATGCGCCTGCAGTGGGCTGTGAGGCATAACAGGGGGCTTCGATTCAGCTCGGAGTTACGAGGTGCAGGTTTAGGGTTTAGGGTTTAGGGCGTTTGCAGTTAAGTTATGCCAACGTGGGAGTTTCCGAAAATTAGGGGTACCGTATTTTGGGGTCCTTATATAGTAAGGATCCTAGTATTTAGGGTGCTATATTAGGGTCCCCTATTTTCGGAAACTCCCACGTACCTGTTGTTGTCCTGTTCATTGCCGTGAGCGGTGGGGTGGGTGCCGCTTCGTGTTTATATTCATGTTGTCGTGCACGTGTTGTGTTGTTGTGGTTGCTCCTGCTCCTACTCCTCATGCCACTACTGCGAGCCTAAACCCTAAACCCTAAACCCCTGTACCCATAAACCCTAAACCCCTATACCCATAAACCCATAAACCCCTATACCCATAAACCCCTAAACCCCTATACCCCTAAACCCTAAACCCTAAACCCTAAACCCCTAAACCCCTATACCCCTAAACCCCTATACCCATAAACCCTGAACCCCTATACCCATAAACCCTAAACCCCTATACCCATAAACCCTATACCCATAAACCCTAACCCCTAAGCCTAAACCCTAGCTACCGCTGAGCTACGTCTTCGGTCGACTCGAGGGATTGGGTTTCTGAAACCGCGGAGAGTTCCCTAATATGAAACTCTTCAATCATAGGGTTGATGGACAAAATCCTGCATGACCCATTATAAGGAATATACCATAATTCCCATAGTTTAGGGTCCTTAGGGTCATGCAGGATTTTGTCCATCAACCGTAGGGACCCTTGGGGGGTAGTGGGGAGGGGGGTAGGGGACTATACTTCCTTAAATAGGCCTTATTAGGTCCTTAGTATGGGCCTACCCCCCCTCCCCCTACCCCCCTAAGGGTCCCTATGGTTCAACAGCCAAGTCTGACTATTTAGGATTCGAGCTACGTAGTCTTTGCGAGCCCATAGCCCGAAACTCTTATAGAAGCCGCTAGAACCATCCCGAAGCCCTATAAGAGCTTTGATATGAAAGGAACCGTCTACCCTACCTGTAGCCGAAAAGACCTACCTTTCTAAGGAATTCTATATAGGAATCATAATAAGGAGCCCTGAAAAGGTAGGTCTTTTCTGAACCCTAGCCCCGGCCTTTTAGGATAGATCCCAGGGATGAGGGCTTACCCTAAGGGTCCATGTATTCAAACAGTATATACTGTGGTCTTAAAGTACTCCCTATATGGGAGTTTCCGAAAATAGGGGTACCTTATTTTATTTTTCTGGTCCTTATAATAAGGATCCTACTATTTAGGGTACTATATTAGGGTCCCCTATGTTCGGAAACTCCCAAAAAGGTACATTGGACCCAAAGTCTATACTATTTGGGTACATGGACCCTCAGGGTTACTGCAGGAGCACTGCTTCGCACGGCCTCGGCGCTCCTTTCTCGTCGCCGGACTGGTCCGACGCTGAGCTCCTTACGGCTCAGGGATTTTCGTGGTTCAGGGTGTGGGGGCCTCACTGGGGTGTAGGGATTTAGGGTTTAGGGGTTTAGGTTGTAGGGATTTAGGAATTTAGGGTTTGTGGGTTTGGGGTTTAGGGGTTTGGGGTGTAGGGATTTAGGGTTTAGGGGTTTAGGGTGTAGGGATTTAGGAATTTGATTTAGGAATTTAGGGTTTGTGGGTTTGGGGTTTAGGGGTTTGGGGTGTAGGGATTTAGGGTTTAGGGGTTTAGGGGTTTAGGGTGTAGGGATTTAGGAATTTAGGGTTTGTGGGTTTGGGGTTTAGGGGTTTGGGGTGTAGGGATTTAGGGTTTAGGGCTTCAGGGTTTAGGGGTTTAGGGGTTTAGGGTGGTGTTGGGCTCGAACAGATGTCATTTACTCTCATAGCTGTTCTTGACTAGTTGCCTGGGCCAGTACGACTGTGTGGTTTAGTCGGTCTACTGTCAGTCTTACTTCTATCGTGGCTACTGTTGCCACTTTCACGAACATGGCTGTCATACCCTCACTGGCTAGTCGTTCTCCATCTTGCAGTGACTTACCAAGACTCTTGCTGTAGCTATAGCCCTGTCAGATTCGAATTAAGTGTTGTTGTCTCTATCTACACTACGTACATCGCCGGCACCACCGCCATCAGTATCACGTTTGGATCTATTGTGCTGGCGATGAGGGTTTGTGTTTCGTGCAGGTATACCACCGTTGCTGCTGCTGCTACTACTACTACTACTACTCCTGCTACTACTACTACTGCTACTACTACTACTACTACAACTACTACTACTTCTCCTGCTGCCGCTGCTGCTACTGCTACTGCTACTGCTACTGCTACTGCCACTGCCACTGCCACTGCCAC
>BGNK01000006.1:140078-181810 GCA_003297005.1 Symbiodinium sp. clade A Y106 | reverse complement strand
CCACTGCCACTGCCACTGCCACTGCCACTGCTACTGCTACTGCTACTGCGACAGCTACAGCTACAGCTACAGCTACAGCTACAGCTACTGCTGCTGCTGCTGCTACTGCTGCTGCTGCTACTGCTCCTCCCGCCCTCCTCCTCCTGCTGCTGCTGGCAGAAAGGCCGCAAAACAGAATTCATCCCCACCTCCGACACGCATTATGGAAGTGTGTTTGGGGTATTACGGCTTAGAGAAGGCCCTATCCGCCGGAAGCTTTGCATAGCCGTAGGCATCACACCCTGAGTGCATGGATTTCCATTTATACCACATCTCTGTCTTCAGGGTCTGGTTAAGAGCAAGAATGCAGAACTTACAGGGATCCTGCAGAAAAGCTTGGTTTATGAGAGTAGAGGGAACGCCGTAAGATCCGAGCAGCTGGACACACCCTGGAGGCTCTGCTAGGCGCGTGCACAACGGTGGCATGCGCTGCAACCCGGACGGCACTTTCACAGGGGTCCTTTTTTTGGGATTCCATGTAGAGATCCAGGGCTAGGGTAGGATTTGAAAGTGGTGCTCTGGACAGCACAGGTAAGTTTAGCAAATGCAGTTAGATGACATTTGAAATTCATTCCCGACACTTTAGATTCAGAAGACATAAGACCCACAAGGAAGGACGAACACATCCGACTCTGGGAGCAGGTTCATGTTGTTGCATCTCATTTGGACTTGTGAACGTTTGCGCCATAGGAATAATATGATTATGGCACAAAATCACAAGAACTAACTGTCTTCAATCCGTAAAGAAAGAGGCTGACACAGTGGCCCCAAATCATCGCGCACCCACCTGTAGGTACCCAGATGACTCAAGACATAAGGTTGCTGCAGATGGGGTCTTCAAACTTCAAACCCTAAAGCCTACATTCCAAACCGACTGGCAGAACAGATGCCGTCGCAAGTTGCGCATCCCTCTCCTCCCCACGGCTTCTTC
This sequence comes from Symbiodinium sp. clade A Y106, assembly GCA_003297005.1. Classification (NCBI taxonomy): domain Eukaryota; class Dinophyceae; order Suessiales; family Symbiodiniaceae; genus Symbiodinium; species Symbiodinium sp. clade A. The sequence continues at coordinate 180,840 of BGNK01000006.1, read as the reverse complement.
TCGACCCCCCAACCCTGAGCATCGGCTCTGTCTGCCACCTTCTGTGACTCCATTTCACTTGGGAATTCCCATAGAAGCATGAGTTCCAGCTGGCTAGACAATAGTCCCTGAGTAGATCAAAGTACCAATAAGGTGTACCGTAGAGTTACCCGTAAAGTGTACGATATTGCACCCAAGCCTGCGTGTGCTGATTTGAGCCCTTAGGATGCCCTAGAAGAACACCTGTAGCCCGAATGTCAACATCCAGGAAGCAGTCCTTTCACAACGGGGCGGGATACAACTTCGCTTCCGAGTGCTGGCTGGAGACTCAACGAGAGAAATCCCGACAAGCGTATTACCAGACTACTGGCGCACGGCTTGCAGGAACGCGTTATTCTGCTTGGTTGTATATAGAGTTCAGCGCTTTAGGGTTTAGTTTAGGATTCGGTTGTTTCGGATTTCATTGCCCCATGGTTTTGGGGTTTGGGGGGTGTGGAACTATCTGACGGGGCTGGCTTCCACAAATGAGCTCATGGATTGCGTTAGCGATTTTGACATCACGTGCAGCGCCTTGAATCCAAAGTGAGTGCCACAAGCTTCATTCCTGGTAGCTTGATTCTTGAGTGGCGCGGAATCGGAATATCTCCACACGTAAGTACGCGTGAATATAATCAGTTGTGCATTGAGTGTAGGGTTTGTTCGGAGACTCGAGATTTCTGGTCTAGGCCTCTAGGCTAAGCCTAAAAGTCTGAGGTGCTTGCATCCGGTTTCGTATGTACATGCATACATTCATGCATGCATGGCATACACGCATAAACACATGACATGTCATACATGCATACATACATACATTGCATACACAAAATACACACCTTCGGAACTACAGGCAGTCATTTGCAAGTGCGAGGTGCTGGCAATTGCGAGCTTGGGCTTTTCGACTGCAGCAGTGGTGCATGCACGCCGATGAGGCAGGCTCGGAGGATTAGCCTACCTTTGGTTAGTAGGGAATGGAAGAATGGTAGTAATAGTAGCTATAATTGTACCCCATTCCTTCATTCCCTACTAACCAAAGGTAGGTTAGGCGAAGCTGAGTCGCTGCAACCTGTACCCTGGTTTTTGCCATCATCTCCAGACCGACGGAGGGAAACAGGCACCCAGAGGCATCTATAGGTCGTTTGCACTCGTGTCGGATTGTCTGAAGATGTGTGCAGGTGGTTGCGTTCTGCATACACACACATATATATATATGTATATGTATATATATATATATACATGTATATAACTGTATATATATATGCTTATACATGTATATGTATTGTGTCTCTGTTTGTCCATTTACAAGGACACGCACTCGGAAGCCCCCCATTCTCGTCTTGACTCGGATGGAGGTCAGTGTGGTCGCAGGTTTTTCTTACATTCTGAAGATCTAAACGCCGGCACGCAACTAAACGCCGGCCCAAGCCAGGGTATAGGGTGCAGGATTCAGGATTGGAGGGTTGGCGGTTCTAAACCCTAAACCCTAACCCCCTAAACCTCGGGTTGAGGGTCTAGGGTTATACGGAATGGTCGATAAACAGTTCCTTGCTTGCCTTCGCAGTCCCCTCGTCGACGGCGCAAGCCAAACTCTGACGCCATAAGCCTTTCCCCAAGGGTCCAAGTACCTAATAATCATATACTCTCCAAAATACTAACCTACATAACTACTATCCTAAAGCCGAGTACCTAATTATTGGGTCCTTTGGACCCTTGGGGTTTGCCTCTGGGAAGGTGCGCAGAGTCAGCCGCTCGTGAGGGGGTTGAGAAAGTGGCAGTCTTTATGCATTGGAGCAATACAGAAGCTTTAGTTATTCTGGGTTCCTGGGCGAATAAAGATCTACTATAATGTAAGCCGCAACCCTATTCCAAGTAATACGGCCCCTACATCACCGAAGACGCGAGTTTGGCTACAGGGTTTCGGGTGCTAGGCTGCAGGGTTTTCGGGTTTACGGTTTCGCTTCAGGATTGAACGTTTGAGTTTACGTTTAGTTTCCAGTGTTTCGATCTGTGGGTTTGGGAGTAGGTTTTGCGACTTTAAGTTGGGGTGTTAAGGGTTTGTGCAGTTGAGCTACAAGCAGGTGCCAGGGTTCATAGTTTGAGGTGGAATCAAACGGTCTAGTTTTCAGCATTTAGGGTTTCGCTGTTTGGGGTTTAGGGTTCATGGTGGACTTACACGTAGCACTAACTTTCCCTCAGTAGTTCGGGTGACGTCGTGTAGTGTCCATTTCGTGGCCTGGGGTTCCAGTTTGCAGTCATTCACTTCTAGTTCACTTTGTGTTCAGAGGTTTCGGGCTTTTAAAACTGTCAGATGCTGGAGAGCTGTATAGGGCTCAGGAAGGCATTTCTCTGCTGCTCTCTGCTTTCCTGTTCACTCTGGGATTTGAGGGGTTATCTTGCGGCTGGATATTGTGGTGAGAAGCTGTCGTTCATGGTGCTTTGACGGACCCCAGGCCCAGCTATGAGTCTTACTCCAGTTACCAAGTAGTCATATGCTCCCCAGATATTAGCTTGCATTGCTAATTATCCAAACCCACGTGCTTAAATTCGAACTTAAAAGATTCGCCCTAAACCCTAAACCCCAGTGCCTTTAAAGTTATCGGGGCTTAAGATTGCTTTGTGAAGGGGAGCCAGGGGATGGCGGACTGCCGATTCCAAAGACCTGCAAATGCCGCGCATTGCTTCGAGGAAAAGACCGGGTGCGCGCGGTGTTAGGGTTTAGGGTGGTGATGGTGTGATGATGTAGGTGGTCACTACCATGTGCTACGGAGAATCGAGTTGGACTGCTTTAGAATGTTGAGCAAGCTTCAACTCCTTCCTGTAGTGTTGCTGTTGCATTTCAGCAGGAAGCTCAGAAACCAGCCATCTGCTGTGACATCCCTGAAGTTTGGCATGCAAGTTTTAGTAGGATGCATGCTGGCCTCTATTCCAGCGGCAAAGACTCACATATTCCCTGAACCCAAACTCAAAACCCTGAAGCTTAAACATAGGGCTTAGTTGTTCCGGAATGAGGTCCAAGAAACTTCAACTCTCAATCTGCCTTACAGGATAGGGTATCTTATTCTGAGATCCTAACCATCAAGTAGGGTTTTGGGCTCACGGGTGGTGCAAAATGTTATCAGATCCCGGAAGGACCTCGTACCCTCTGCCTCCCAACGCAAGGCCCAGAGACCCCTAAGGGTCCATGTACCCAAACAGTATATACTTTGGGCCCAATGTACCGATATAGGGAGTACTTTAAGGCCAAAGTATATCTTATTTGGATACATGGACCCTTAGGGACCCATTAAGAAGACAACAAGCCCGTTACATCACATCAAGGCATCCTCTAACACTTAAGGTATACCAAAAACCAAAAACTGTAGAAAGCCCAAACCCTAAACCCTAAACCTCAGGCCCGAGACCCCAAATCCCCTAAACCCAAACAAAAAGCCCTCAAGACAAAAAGCCCTACACTTCTAGGGTTTAGGGTTTAGGCTGAACACCGAAGCCTTTGCAACCTTGAGCCAGAGGCTTTATTTAGGGTTTAGGGTTTAGGGTTCGTGGAGTATCTGGGGGCTTTCTTCCGCTTCCCTCAACCGTAAACCCTACAACCTAAACCCTGAACCCTAAACTTGAAGCCCTGACAGAACCCGGCGGATGCACAAGGCCACTACACTCTAAAACATAACCCCTAAACCCTATACCCTAAACCGAATCCTAAACTCGAAATCCGAGGTTCAGGTCTCGGCTGACTATGCAGAGCCTTGCAAGCTGAAAATGGTGAAGGGAGAGGAGGTGGCTTTCGGGGTTAAAAGTTATACAGTGAACCCAGAAAGTTGGAACATGAATTTAGGATGATTCGCGCTGGGATTCCCTATACTTTACTTTAAGGGCATGAGGATAATGATGTTCCAACTTTCTGGCTTCTACTGTAGAGTTGCTGGGGTAGGGGTTTAGGGTTTAGGGAACCTTAACCCCAAGGGTCCAAGTACCCAATAATCATATACTCTCCAAAGTCCTAACCTACATATCTACTATCCTGAAACCGAGCGCCCAATTATTGGGTCCGGGTTCGATGTAGGGTTCGCGTTTATGTTTAGCGGTTTTGCTTTACTGTGGAGGGCTTACGTGTCAGGGTTTAGGGTTTAGGGTTAAGGGTTTAGGGTTTAGGGTTTGTGGAGGGGATGTTGAATATTGTCACAGGCTTTGGGACGTGCAGGTAACCTTTGCCCACAGAGAGGCCCCGTACGTATGTCAAGTAGGCAGCGCTCATCCGGTCATGAGTGCATGGACACCCAACCCTGCACCCTGAACCTGAGGATGTTCTTCGTCTGGGTTGATCTGCGAGTATGGAAGCCGGAATATTTAGCAATACCATTCCTCCTGGTTCCTGATTACAGTCATAGTTGTAGTTATCGCAAAATGTACCCCGAGACCTTACAGTATTCTAATTAAGTATTGACGCCCTGTCGTCACCACTTTTCTAACTTTCAATGGGGAGGGTGCAGGCAAAGCCTATTCCTAGACCCTACACCTGCTTGTGGTGAAGAACTAATTAAACCCTAAACCCTAAACTCCGAACCTTTGGAGGAGACAGGCTTCTTGGTGGTGCAGGCCCGGCAGGGGGAAGGAGGGCATTGGACGACTGGGGTGTGGCTTAGGCAGTTTAGGGCTTAAAACCCTAAACCCTAAACCGTAATGTGCCTTGTGCTCGCTTGGAGGATCAGGCTGGTGCAAAAAGGAGCTCAAAAAAAAACTAAAACCCTAGACCCGAAACCCTAAAGCCTAAAACACCTACAGGGTTCAGGCTTTAGTATTTGGGGTTCATAGCATCCGGATGCAACCTGCTGCCCACAACTCACAGACAGATTAGGGTTCAGGGTTTAGGGTTTGGGGATTTGGATACTGACCCCACCTTGTAGCAGCTGCATAACTCCGTTAAGATAGATATACAAGGCCCTTAAGAGTAACCCTCGCGTAGACTGTTACGGTATGGCGGCTGTACGTACCCTAGTTAGAGTAGTTTCAACTATAGCCTCACAATCCGTGACCCTAAAGCCTACATTCATAAATGGGAGTTTCCGAAAATAGGGGACGCTAATATAGTACCCCTAAATAGTAGGATCCTTATTACAATGACCCCCAAATATGGTACCCCTAATTTTCGGAAACTCTAAACCCTAAACCCTTTATAGAACCCTTATGGTACCCTTATAGTAGCCCTTTAAAGGAACCCTAAGGTACCCCTAATTTTCGGAAACTCCCAAATGCTCGCCCCAGGAACCCCACATGGTTCATCAGTCAACCCTGCACCCCCTGAATCCGAAAAAGCAAATCCTGACGGTTTAGGGTTTAGGGTTTAGCTTTTAGGGTTTAGGGTTTAGGGTTTAGCTTTTAGGGTTTAGGGTTTAGGGTCTTAGGCGGAACCTTACACCCTTAAATCCTTGAGCCCACATCCTAAATCCTAAACCCCTACTTTTGAAAGCGAAGCCCAAACCCTAACTGTAAAACCCAAGAATCGGGTCCAGGAAACCCTAAACTCCAAGCCCTCAACCCTTGCCCGTTACGATGAAAATCAAGGTTCGAAAGAATAGAATAGTATAGGTATAGCAAAAAATAGCAAGAGTACAGAACAGTACAATACAATATTCTACAAATGCAGTATAAGGCCACGAAGATATAGTACAACACAGGACTCAAAAGTCGAATAATGTAACACCATACAGTATCACGTAGCATAGCACCTACAAAACAGGGGATTTTCGAACATGCCGTTTACGTATTGCTAACGTTACTATAGTTAATATGTACTAGCTCACAGTTAACATTTCATAGTTACCTTCATATAAACTGCACTGTCGAATTCGACGTAATATATAATTGTATAACATACTGTAGAACAGCATGCTACATTACAACATGATATCACCCAAGGTAGCATACCATAGAACTTGGGTACTGCCCCACCCTGTAATGGTAAGGCCATTTTTATAAGATAGTTTCATAGCCATCGCCCTCAATTTGACCTGTAATGTTGACTGTTACAGGGTGGCCAGTTCCCAACATAGAACGCACCATAGCACAACATTGCATTGACAAGACCTTCTTGAACCTCATGGGCCCCAAACTGTGTACCCTAAACATGGGGTACTGAGTACTGCCTCCACTCTGTAACAGCTGGATAATGTTAATAATATACTTATACATGGCAATATGACTATAGGCTGTAGCAGTGTGGCGGCAGTAAACCCTAAACCCTAAACCCTAAACCCAAGTAGCCAAGCTAAACATGTCAGCACAGGTCGGATTGGAGGACCCCAGCAAGTCTGAGGTGGAACTCCTGCATGAGCACTAACCCTAAGGCTCTGAGGACTCATATTTTGAGGCTTTGGGGCTTAAAGACCAAAATATATAAGGCTTTTGGGCCATTTTGAGCCTTAGGGTAAGGGTTTGGTTTTAAATTTTACGGTGCAGGGTTTGATGCAGGGACCTGATTAAGAAACCCTGGGCCTATAACCCCAAAATAGTAGGATTCACATAAGGAACCCTGATAAAGGCCCAAGGTTTCTTAATCAGGTTCCTACATTAGAGTTCAGACTTCAGGGCACATGTTTAGTAGTCGATGCCATTGTCGTCGCTGAGCCGTTTAAGCTTATCGCTACGACAGCCACAACTACCACGAGCTCTTTGGGTTTCGCATAGTAGCTCTATGGCTGATACCTGAGCAGATAAAGGTTTGGGGTTCAGGGTTTAGGGTTCGGGTCTAGAGATACCTTGACTACAGTTACAGATAGTCTTGTTCACGGGAATGAGATTTTCTCATTCAGGAGTATTCATAGAAGGTCGAATGCCGCAAAACCTTGAGAGAGCCCAGGGAGAGCGATCCATGTTAGGCTAGGGTTCTGCTCGTGCGTTTTGTAGCATGGTTTATGTCACCACACATTCGACGACTACTGGTACCTAGTACTGCTACTTAATTAGTCATGTTATTCAACCCTAAACCCCGAACTTCCGAGTTGTGCTTTCCAAAGCGTTAAACCCAGCTGCCCTAGCTCCTCCAGTTAAAACCCCCAGGCCCAGTCTGCCACATCCACATGCATGTTACGCCTACCGTCTAGGCTTTAGGGGTTTAGGGTTTTGGGGTTTATAGGGTTTAGGGCTTTAGGGGTTTAGGGTTTAGGGTGCCGTCTATCCGAGCATGTCGTCTGAGGTAAGTGCTGGGGATTGTTATGGCATCAGTGCCTTAAGGTTTGGGCTGCGAAGCCGAACACGGGAGTGTCAGAAGCAATGGACCCGAGTAAAGACCCCGTAAGTCGCAGGATCGTTACAGAAAGAACACTTAGGCCCTAGCCCAGAACCCTAAACCCTAAACCCCTACACCCTAAACCCTCACCAATCCTTCCTCCCTCCAGGGTCGTGAAATCGTCGCACGGTTTAGGGTTTAGGGTGGTTTAAGGCCAATGAGCGCTTGAACATCGCAAGCAACGCCTCGGCTTCAAGGTTTAGGGCTTAAAACTATCAAGACCAGGATTCCTTAAACTAGCCTACAAACCCTAAACCCTACCCTACCCCCAAAACCCAGATCCAAATTCCTAAACCCTAAAACCCCAAGCCCCAAACCCTAAACCCCTAAACCCTAAACCCCTAAACCCCTAAACCCCTAGACCCTAAACCCCTAAACCCCTAAACCCTAAACCCCTAAGCCCCTAAGCCCCTAAGCCCCCCCTAAGCCCCTAAACCCCAAGCCCTCCGCCCTACCCCCAAAACTCTAAACCCCCAGACCCCTAAACCCCTAAAGCCCTAAACCAGAAACCCCTTATAAACCCTAAACCCCAAACCCCTAAACCCTAAGCCCTATACATCCCTTATGGATCCCTTAAAGGAATCCCTAGAGATCCCTTAAGGAGCCCTAAAAACCCTAAGACCCACACTTTGAGCGCCTGTTCGAGGCTTTCGCTCGGGTCAGCGCCAAGCGCTTTGAGTCCCCCGTGGCTCCGGTACCAGGAGCTTGGGGGTTGCGAGTTTCGGGGCTTTTGTTAGGGTTTCTAGGGCTCCTTAAAGGGATCTATAGGGGTTCCTTTAAAGGGATCCATAAGGGATCTATAGGGTTTACGGTTTAGGGGGTTTGAGGGTGGGTTCGTTTACGGGTTCCTTCAGTGATTCCTTTTAGGATTCCTTGTAAGCGTTCCTATGAGGGTTGCTATAAGGGGTTCCTTTGAGAGAATTTTTTTCTTTTTGGGAGGGGGTTGGGGGCTAGGGGTCGGGGGGTTGAGGAGGGGTGGTGGGGGGATGGGTCGAAACTAAGAAAACTGCGGGACATCGGCAGACCAAGTTGCTTCAGACGGTGGGGTTTCGATCGAGAAGGTTGAAGGTTTTCGTCTCACAGACACTATGCACGGGTTGACTCGACTGCATCGCTGAACTCGCTGGAACGACTTTTTGCAAGTCCTACACCCTAAGCCCTAATCAGGACGCTCCACGCTGTTTGGTCTCAAGTTGAAAGAGGCGCGTGGCCAAGCTTTGTGGGCTTAGCTTCTGGGTGTCGGGTTTAGGGTATTAGGGTTTGGGACTTTAGGATTTGGGGGTTAATTGGGGCCTTGGGGCTTTAGGTGGCGCTCGGCACTAGGGGGGGGGGTCTAATTCGGGCTTAACTCTTACGATTCTACGGGTTTCTACGAGTTTGGATTTAAAGGTTTTGAAGGCTTATAAGGGGGTTTCCGAAAATGGGGGACCCTAATATAGTACCCTAAATAGTAGGATCCTTATTATAAGGACCCCCCAAAAAGGCACCCCTAATTTTCGGAAACTCCCAATAAGGTTCGGTTCAGATTTCGGGTTTTTCGTAATGCACTGCGGGAACGCAGTGAGCTTCAAACCATCCGAAAGCCCAAACCCAGACCCCCGGAGGATCTTTAGGGGTTTAGGGGTTTAGGGTTTAGGGTGACCCCGGCAGGATCTAGAAAGTAGATCCCCTAATTTGGGGCCCTATACTACTAAGGGTACTTTACAGGAACCCCCATTAAGGGATCTACTTTTCGGATCTTCCCGGGGTCTGGGAACCCAATAAAGCCCTACAACATCCTGTGAATCCACTGAAGGACCGGTCTCAAAGCCCTAAACCACTGAACTCTGCAAACCCTTACAGAACCTCAATTACCTATTGAAGCTGTAGGGTTTAGGGTTTTTGTGACTTCAGGGTTCAGGGTTTTATAGGCTTAACTAGCCTAATATTGGGGCCTAAATAATTACCAATACCTATTTCGGGGTTCCTCACTATAGTTATTGTATATACTATACCCCCAAACCCTATTCTAATTATTAAGGCCCCTATATTGTAGTACCCTTATACTATCCCTTATAATTAGGCCTTATAGACTCCCTTTAAAGGACACCTTTAAAGGGACCCCTATTCGAATTATGACGACTCAGCGAAACTCGGAAGTCGCGGTCCCTTCGATGCCTTTCGGTCGCTCGGCGTCACAGTCCAGGACTTGGAGGTTTAGGGTTTAGGGCTTAGGGTTTAGGGTTTAGGGTTTAGGGTTTACTCGAGCCCGGCAAGTATGTTCTGCACCGAAAACACCACTTCATCTTCGAGGACAATAGGATATGTTGTCAAAGCGGCGAGTGCCTTGGGCAGAGACTCAGATGAGCGATTGTGCGACGCTAGGCCACCGAGATCGCAGCAAAATGTGGGGATACATCTATGCTAACTCCAGTGTGGCGGAGACCCAGCAGAGAGCGTGGTCGGAGTCGACACTGGCCTGCCTCCTGGACCCTGAGGATGTAGAGCCCGAAGATTGCCGGCTTATGGAGTGGGCGCGGCTGAAGATGGGGTTTGAGGTGTTGGTGGGCTGTAGCTGCGACTCCCACAAACGACTAAACACATGAAGTCGAGTTAAGACATATCAGAAATGCAACATTGAAGCAAATAACTAAGAATGAAAACCAACACAGGGACACAACAACACATGTATCAGGCAACGTTATATCAAAAGAAGCTGCGACATCTAGAAGCAAATTAAGGCATGATGGTTCCAGGAGAATTTATTATTCATACATCTCGGGTCTAAACCAGCATATGAAGCAGTGTAACAGGTTGAAAAATTGGCTTGGGTGAGGCTTAAATTGGGAGTTGGGTTTATGATTGACAAGCGCGGTATTGGAGTACATCATAGTATAGCTGTATAGGGACTGTAAGGGGGTATTCATGTGCATAGTTCAGACCTCTAAATTGTTGAAGTTTGGCTGATGGTTCAGGCGACGCCGTTCGTGTGCGATTGAAACTGAAGGGGCAGGTTTTTGACACGAGAAGCAAGGTTTCTCATCCCTAAACCCTAAATCCTAAACCCCAAACCCTAAACCCTAAACCCTATTGAATCCCCAAACCCAGCCCCAACCCTGATACGCTCTAAAGGCCGTGATGGCTGAAGCCTGAACCCCTCCACGGCCCCAGGAACCCTTCCCGAATTGCAACCCCCACGAACCTATGAAACCTAAGCCCTACACCACAAACCCTAAACCCACATCTTCTAGCTGATGTAAGCGCCTTGATAATTAGAATAGGGCTTGTGGGTATATTATACTATAATTTTAAGAAGGAATCACCAAACCCCCATTCTAATTATTGAGGCCCTTACAGTATACAACAGTGCAGAGTTGTAATCCTCCGACGAGGTCGCTACCGGGATGTCGCGTGAGTGCTGGGTGGGCAAGGCGGGGTTTAAGGTTTAGGGTTTAGGGTTTACCTGTAGCCGAAAAGACCTACCTTTTTAAGGTGCAGCTGAGTTCGGTTGGGAGTTCTTCTCAGCTAGGTCCCTGACTGGTACCCTTTTTCTCTTTTGTTTTTGGGTTCCCTTATTAAAACCGAATACAAGGAAAAAAGGGTACCCTTGTTACAAAGAGGCTTCAGCCCTAAACCCTAAACCCTTGTTACAAAGGGGCTACTCATCAGGAACCTAGTCATGGTTTTACAAGTGTTTCAGGCCCAACTTCCTTAGTGGTAGCATGCATAGCGTGGACTGAGTTTGGGCGTAGAGCTTAGGGGTTCATGGCCCCTAAACCCTAAACCCTAAACCCTAAACCCTAAACCGTTGAAGTTGCAGGACTCAGGTGTGACGGTTGAGGGTTGAGTTGATCGAAGTTGTTCGATTCAATGCCTTTTGTGTGCACCATCACCAAGCCTGGGATCAAGGTCCCGGTGGCATTCATCCTCGGGATGAGTGCTCAGGGGTGTGTGTTCGTTCGTTTAGGACATTTAGGCACGTGTTTCAGTGCCACCGTAACGGATGCTGGCATGGATGACACACCTGTGAAGAGATTGAATTAGTTGGTCTCAAAAGCAGCTTGCGATTTGAAATGCAGGCTCTTTTCAACGCAACCTCTTATAGCCAAGAATTGTAACACACATCTCACGCATGGTCTATATTGCCTTGCGTGTGGACATTTTACTACTCACGGTATCCCTTACATAGATGACCCGATACTCCAATACAGACAAGTTTCGAAAATGCCTGTCAAGCCACATTTCCACAAGAGCGGCTCAAGCTGAAAACACCCACGATGCAGGAGTGAAGTCAACTACAGCGGCAGAACATGTTGGAAGGCTCCATCTCAAGACTTAACAGAGAGTTTGTTTATGCAGACGAGTCCGGGTTCTGTCAGTTTTGGAAAACTGTAGTGCGCGAGCTGCAATCATGGGTGGGGCCAAGCTGGTATGAAGGAGGGTACAACGAGGAGTACAAACCCAGCTCAATATTGTGCAAGTCCGAATGTTGTGGCATGTTGACACTGCCACGAAGTGCAGCTAATGCTGTCCCGAGACACATCATAATCCCAATAAGCCCCTACATCCGTGGAAGTGACATGGGCGCACTTCCCCAAAATTAGGTGAACCCTTCACAAATTCCATGCCTACTAGAATCACCCTAAACCCGAAACCCTAAACGCTAAACCCTAATCCATGCCGACTAGAAGCTCTGAACCCTGCGACCAGGACCTGTCCCGGGCTCACTCTGAACTCGCCTTCTACGAGCAGGCCCTATACACTAAACCCTAATGTAGGGGTTAAATAATTAGAATAGGGTTCCTTTAAGGGTTCCTTTTTAAAGGGGTCTATATATAAGGATTACTATAAGGGTATGGGGGTTTAGTATAGGGGCCTAAATAATTACCTATACTATTTTTGGGGGGTTCCTTGTTATGATTGTGGTATAGTGTGCCCCAAAACCCTATTCTAATTATTAAGGCCCCTATATTAACCCCTAGACCAATCTAATGTCGAGGAAACCTGGCACCTCCAAAACCACAGACCCCACACTCCCTTGGAACTGCTTGCCCGCCCATCACGGCTGAGATTTAGCGTTACAAGCTGCAGGGTTTGGGGCTCACGTTTTCGCTTTGGGGTTCAGTTTAGGGTTTGGGGTTCAGGCTTTGCGGCTTTGGCTTGTAATTAAGGTTCCTAATGAGGTGTCTTTGTCCGCCGGGCATGGGGACCTTGTGTTGGTACGGTCGTTCATTGCCCCAGGATGGCCTTGAAGGTGTTGGGGTGGTCTTGAGTGGATTAATGAGAATGGTAAGTGTTAGGGTTTAGGGTTTAGGGTTCAGGGCGGTGACAGTAAGTCGGGCTGTAGATGTTGTGCCTTTCACCATCAAGTTCTAGACGCTGTGAGGATTTTGGCATGCCCCCACCGGTTGATAGTCCTACCATAGGAAAGCCAGCAGTTCTGAATTGATGGAACCGGCCGATGAGCCAGCGAGTCGAAGGGAGCTATCACAGTAGATACAAGCCAATTGCGGTTCTTAGATCCTGTCTTGCCGCTACCAATGAGCTGCCAACTAAGCCCGAGAACGCTAGACCGCCCTAGGCACGTAACAACCTCTTGTGTTGCCCCTTTGCTTGATATTTTAACACAGCCGAGAGAGTCGTGTTTATGTAAGCACGTTGTTCGGGTGGGGTGGGATTTGGGCTCTGGTTCGAGGTAGGCAGAGCCGGAATAACTGGGCAGGTTTTGGACAATAGCCGCCTAACCTAAACCCGAAACCTTAAACCCTAAACCCTAAAACCTTAAACCCTAAACCCTAAACCCTAAAGCCAGATGCGAAACCCTGAACTTTTTCACCCGAAAAGCCCTATTTAAAACTCCAGGACCTTCAGAACGAATGCTCTGAACCGTAAGCCTTTATAAACCCTAAAGTCCTAAAGCCCTTAAAACTGTCAATCCTTGAGGCGAAGGCCCTAAGATCCTAAATCTTAAGATCTTACTTAAACTCTACTCTAAACCGTGCCCCAAGCTCCACTAGTTGTCACAGTCTCGAGCCGCAGAGCCGTTGCACACCTCAAGCTCCAGCCACCTTTGCCCACACTGGCGTGGGTGAGGCATCGGCAGATGGTGGTTCAGGGCTTCACGGAGTTAATCTAGAAGCCTGACTAAGTAATGACATACCATTCCATAGGGTTCCTGTTTGAATCTACTCTGCAAAAACTCCTTAAAGCCCTTCTGAACGTGATTAAGGCCTCTATACTCGGGTTTAGGGTTTATGGGCTTACATCTTGAGGGATGCTTACGGCTTCGGCTTTCAGTTGGGTCTACACCGGGTCTAGGCTCATTTCACCGGCACCGGCTGGAACTATAAAGTCTGCGGTTTTAAGTGACTGTTGGAGTTGTTTCCGGGCTTCTGCCAGTTAGTCGTCGTTTGGCCTAAACCCTAGACCCTGAGTCCTATGCACTAGGCGCTAAACCTATGCCAGAAGCCCTGCAGTGTATCCCGGCTGCCGAATACTTGTGGTAGGACATTTGACCTTATAGCTGGTAATAGCAGCATGTACTCCTCTGACTCATCGGAATACTTCAGCTGTCAGTACAAATTGGAACAGCGACAAAGTCTTGCACCCTAAGGCCCTAAACTTCTAAACTTAGAAGCTGAGTGGATACGCTTTACACTTTTTGGGATAAGATCACCCACTATAAAACTGAAAGTATACACTTTGTGGGGCTTCTGAACTCAGCGACTAAGTAAACCCTACACCCTAGACCTCAAAATCTGAAGCCTAACCTTGAAACCTAAAACCCCTGAAACCTTACATTGGTGGTTGTCAAAATTAGGGTCCCCTTTTGGGTCCCTAATATAATACGGCACCTATTATTTAGAGTACCCAAAAAGGGACCCTAATTTTGACAACCACCCAGACATGACTGATCGACTGAAACCTAGATTTGAGCCACGTCGCTTTTTTCGGTGACTGAGGCTTTTTGATCGATTTTGCAGTAGAGAGGTTGGTTTTATGGTTTAGGATTCGGGGTGTTTGGGTCCTTGAAGGGTTCCACAAGGGATTTAGGGTGTCCGATTCGGGAGTTTCAGAATATGGGGGTACCGTATTTTGGGGTCCTTAGAATAAGGATCCTACGATTTAGGGTACTAGATGAGGGTCCCCTATCTTCGGAAACTCCCATCTAAACCCTAAACTCCGAACCCTAAACGCTAAACCGTAAACCCTACGGTTGATGATATAAATCCTGCATTACCTTCAGGGCCCTGGACTACGGGAGTTATGGTATGGTCCTCATTATGGGCCCTAAACCCTAAACCCTAAACCCTACTCATTATGGGTAATGCAGGATTTATGTCATGAACCCTAGGAGCGCCCAATTCAAAACAAGAGCAGGGAACTCCTCAACCCTGAACCAAAAGCCCTACCTTAACCCTGAAGAACCTACCTTTTTAGGGCTCCTTATTATGATTTCCTTGTATAAGTCCCTAAAAAGGCAGGTTCTTCAGGGTGGTAAGCCCTATAGAGATCCGAAAAGCCCTTCACCATCCTCTTTCAAAAAAACTCATGACCCTAAGGTTCAGGGTAGTTTCTTGAGGAGTTCCCCCTCATCCCGAAGCCCTCTGGCATGAACTGTTTTCCTATTTTACCTTTGGTTAGTAGGGAATGGAGGAATGGGGTACAATTATAACTACTATTACTACCATTCTTCCTATAGATCCCTTTTAATGAACCCTATAGACCTTTTTTAAGTAACCCTAAATATCCCCGAAACCCTACCATTCTTCCATTCCCTACTAACCAAAGGTAGGCTAAAGCAGCTCCCAGACCGGCCCTTCCGAAGCCCAAGAATCCATGAAGAAAGGGTTTAGGGTTTAGGGTTTAGGGCCCCTTCCGAAGCCCAAGAATCCATCAAGAAAGGGCCAAGCCCTCAAAACTCCAGCCCGAAATTAAGCATCGACCCTTATAAGCCGGAAGCCTGAACCCTAAACCCCCAAGCTATACCCGAAAGACCCAAGCCCTAATCCCTAAACCTGCAATTCTCAAGCCTCATACTCAGGTTGAAGTGTTCCAGGGCTTGGGGTTGAGGGTGTAGGGTTTTAGGGTTCAGGGGATCTTGGATTTAGGCTCTAGAGGGCTAGGTTCAGGGGTGTTTGGGTGCTCAGGCTTTCGTCTCATTTCAGGATTTGGGGCCGTTATTCTGGGGCTGGAGACTACCCTTATATCGCCGCACGGTTTAGGGTTTAGGGGTTTAGGGTTTAGGGTTTAGGGGTTTAGGGTTTATAGTATACCCTGGAGGCAAAACCCCCTGCCCCGAACCTTTCATGGTACCGACTTAGAGCCTTAAACCCGAAACCCGAAATCCGAATTCATCACAGTTCCTAACTGCCTACCTTAAGGCAACGCTCTCTGTTCCAACTCTTTAGCCATTGCGACGAACTATAGGGAGGTAGGCCTTAAGGCTTCTAACAGGGTCTTGGGCCTTCTGGGGGAGGGTTTCGTTTTTTTTTTTTTTTGGGGGGGGGGTAGGGTTTGGGACCTCACTACAAGGGTCCAGGAGCCTTAGTATAGCCCAAGACATTCTCAACAACCAAGGCAACTGGGGTTAAGGGCCTCGGATATTTAGGGTAAGGGGTTCGTGGCTCCGCGAGTTTAAAATCTGGGCTTAGGGGTATTTAAGGCTTCAAGGGTCGGGTTTTTAATATGAGTTTTGGGTCTTTAGGGTTCAGGGTGTTAGGGATCTAGATCCTAGAGTTGAGGTGTGTGGTTTTGAGGGTTTAGGCGGCTTGGTGCTGGGACAGGGCTGTTGAGCAACTCGTCAGCTTTTTGATTGGGAACTCTGACAAAACGCTACATCGGTTCAATCTTTAGAGTTTAGGTTTTTAGGGTTTGGTGTTTAGGGTAAGCCAATTTAGACCCTGCTACTTGAACCCCGAACCGCAAAACCTTCCAGGACACGGCCACAGCCCCGAGAAACCAAAAGGCAGCTTAAGGGGATTCTAGCACTTGTAGGTTTCAGGGATCAGAAATTCACCCCAGCGCCCAGTGCACCTCTGTACCCAAACTGGATGCGCGAATCTAGATACCGCAAATCATCTTAGGGGTCCCTCGGTGGTTTTTGTAATTTACCTGATGCCCGATTTAAGGGGGCAATAATACCCGAAAGCCTTGTAAAACCCAAAACCCTACGGCAATCCCTAAATCGAGTTCAACGTCTGGGCTCTACGAGATTCAGGTCTTAGACGGGGTTTTCAGAATCTGCACACCTCTTTGAGCCGTCGTACTTGCAGTCTATGGTTCGGAATCCTGTCGAAGGCTTGGAGGTTAGGGTTTCGAGTTTAGGGGTTTAGGTATCTGTGCCGAGAATGACAAGACATCCGAGAATGGACCTATAGTAGGATGATTGTTTTGGAGCCCTAAAACCTAAAATCCTAAACAACATATAGTCCTGATGTAACGCCAGTGGTTTGCTTTCTCTAAACAGCATGGTTTGGTTCCAGCCGCGATGGGAGCAGTGAGACCCGTTGCACCATAAATCACGATTTCCACTCCCGTACGGTTTCAACATTGCAGGTTGAAAGCTTGAAACATATTCAAAAAGGCATTCCCCATTACAGCATACTTATGAATCCAGATTTGGCTAAACCTGTTGGCTGCACATTGTACCTTAAGTCCTTATCCAAAGTCTTTTTACGTCCCTTCCTTCGATTACAGCACCCTGCGGGGGTCTGAACCTGTTAAAGCAGACATCTCGACTTTAAACCCGAAACCCTAAACCTCAAACTCTAACCCTATGCCTCCGGATTATTGAGTCCTTAAGGGGTCTAGGGCCCTAACTATGAGGTCCTTGGAAGGATAGGGTAAACCTTAAACAGCCTTGAACGTTATAGGCAACTTTGTTAGCACTCCAAAGCTCGATCCCTTGACTCGGCAGCCTCCCAAAACGTAATCCCTACCGGAAACGTAAAGAACCTTAACTTGCTTAGAGCTTCGTCTACAAGGAAGTGACCAGAAGGAACCTTAAAGAAGTAGGTGTATTGGGTTTCAAGTAAATCTTAAGCCATGATGCCCAAGAGCCGTTGATCCCTAAGCCCCACGCAATGCTAAGTTCTGGAGCTCTGAAGCTTAATTGGTTTTCCTCTCCCGGTGAATTCTCCCGCCACGTACCCTAAACTCTAAATCCTGCGCTGATCATATCTCCGAGGACCAACCCCCCAGATATGGTAAGAAGAGTCTACCTGCAGTTACCGTGAGAATAACCCCAGGTCGTGCCTAGTTATCACGCCCCTTGAGACACTAAGCAAATCAACAAATCAGTAAGTATAACCTTAACCCCAGAACCCGTAACCCTAAACCCTAAACCCATAGCCCTAAACCAGTAACCCTAAACCCTAAACCCACAACCCTACCTAATTAGACCCCCCCCAACTACCCTCTATTATACCCCCAAATACCCAATATTAAGGACCATAAGGGCTCTTTCAAGGGCCATCACCTGGTAAACCCTAAGCCCTTTTTCTCGTTTCATCGTCAGGCTGTTGAGCCAGGATGTCCTGGTCGAAAGGATGGGGGAATGATTGGTCCAAGGGCAAAGGCACCTCCGGGTTTGGGGGATCAGGGTTTAGGGTTTAGGGGTTTAGGGTTTAGGGGTTTAGGGTTTAGGGGTCAGGGGTTTGGGGGTTTAGGGGTTTAGGGTTTAGGGTTTAGGGTCCCAGGGCAAAGGCACCTCCGGCCCGGGGCAGTGCTCATTGGGTTTCTTGGCTCTTGGATTTAGGCTCACAGGGTTGAGGGTTTGCGGTTTCTGAGGGTTTCGGATCCGGGGCTGTCGAGCTTGAACTGACGTTTTTTTTGAGTTTAGCTTCAGAAGAATAGGAGTTTCTACTTACAGGTTCATGGGTAGTTATAAGTGGGGTTATATCCCCTAATATAGGTTATAAGTATAGTTATCCTACTTATAACCCTACTTACTCAGAAGTTATAGCTCGCTAATCCACCGGGCTACGAGAGCTAAGGGTTTCAAGCTTATGGCTTTTGGGCTGAGCCGACGAGAGTCGTGGGGTGCACGGTTTGTTTACAGGACCCTAATATAGTACCGATAGTAGGATCCCTATTATAATTACGATGTCTTGTTGAGGGATTCCCGGGTTTGTGACCATGGCTTGTGCTTTGGTCTTGTAAATGAACTGCAGAGAAATATGATTTGCACGGTTTTTGGCACAGAGTAGGGCTGAAATTGGGGAAGAGAGTCTTGCAGACAAGTTCGTGAATCGGACATGAGTTTGGGTGTTTCGGGTGTTTCTTCTACTTGTGCCGGGACGCAGCTGTGAACTTGTTGATGTTGTGTGGTTTCGAGACTTGTCGTTGCTTTGCTCGTCACTGTCGAACCTATGTAAACTAATTACTAAATGTATTTGTGCCCTGAGTCTTAAAACCTTGGCCCAAAGTCCTAAACCCTACATAGAGGATCGTGGGACTTAGTAATTGGGATTATAAGTAAGGTAACAACAGTTATAATTACTTATGATCCCAATTAAGGTACTTATAACTTATAACCCTACTTACTAATGTAGGAACCTGATTAAGAAACCCCGGGCCTATAACCCCCAAATAGTAGGATTCATATAAGGAACCCAAGTAAAGGCCCAAAGTTTCTTAATCAGGTTCCTACACTAAGTCCCATGATCCTCAAAGTATGCCCCAAAACCCTAAATCCTAAATCACAAATCACTATAGATCCCTTTTACAGGAACCTTTATGGAGCTCATAACCCCAGTTACAAAGTCCCATGATCCTCCAAGTAGCCCTAAATCCTATCCACAACCCTCAGGGTCCAAGTACCCAATTATCATATACTCTCCAAATTGCAACCTACATAACTACTATCCGAAACCTAAGTACCTAATTACTGGGTCCTTTGGGCCCTTAGGGCAACAGGCCCAAACTCTGACCCTGCTTTCTTCGGTGGAGACCTTTGGTCTCGGCGGGCTTCGGATGTTTACTCGTCGGAGTTGTGGGTTTAGGCTTTAGGGTTTTAGGGGTCGGTTTAGGCTTTAGGGTTTAGGGTTTTGGCTTTAGGGTTTTGGGTTTTGGGTTTAGGCTTTAGGGTTTAGGGTTGTGCCGTGCTGTGCTAGAGAGACACCCTCGAAGTACCTTGGTTTTGGGTTCATGGTTTAGGGTTTAGGGTTTAGGAGTTTAGGGGTTTTGGGTTTAGGGTTTCGGCAGCACTAAACCGGACAGATGCGCACGGGGCCTGGACTCCAGGCCCCCTGTGTGCGTACAATCTTAAAGCAATTTTGCTCTAAGGGTATATGGGTTTGGGGTCGGAAAAGACGTCTAACCGATATATGTGTCCAAAAAGTACATGATGAACTACTTCGGCCTTAGAGTAGTCTCTATATAGGTACTTTGTGCCCAAAGTATATACGATTTGGGCACATGGACCACATGGGATCGATTCTCCGCGAGCCCAACGCACAGTTCTCCCTTGCGTGACAGGCAAGGGCGGCGCCTCACAGGCGTCGCAGGCCTTCTTCGGGCACTTGCAGCGGTTTAGGGTTTATTGGGGTTTAGGGGTTTAGGGGTTTAGGGATTCGGGTTCAAGGTTTCGGGATGTGGGTTTAGGGTTTATAGGGTTTGACTGCACAGTTGGTTGGATTCGGGTATCAGGGTTTTGGCTCACGCAGGCATGGGTACGAGAGACTTATGCCCGTGCTTGTCAAATACATGTTTCTGCGCGCGGGTGCGTGTGCAGCTAGATGCATGTAACACCATGCCTGTGATCATGTATGCGAGGTGTCAACACCTTTTGAAATAGGATGTGTGCGCATCTTTTGTTGGACATTCAATCACATCTGACGTGCTGCCCTGCATCAGTATCTACTCTAAAACTACTCAACAGTCATGGCTGCATCGATCACGGGTGGTTTTCGTCACACTTGTAACCTATTTTCTTCCTAATCAATTGAGTCTCCTGATCCTGCCAGTAAACCCTCAACCGCCCAAAGCGGCCATCATAGTCCGGTTTCCCGAACCTCTGGGCCCCTGAACCATACCCTAAACCCTAAACCCTAAACCCTAAAACCCCTAAACCCTAAACTTACCCTAATCCCTAACTGTCTTAGATAGCCGTGAGCTTCAGAGGATGCCGCGAAGTTAGCCACCATCGACGCATCGCAGAAAGTGTGGGTCGGGAGCATCCCGGAAGGCAAAGTGACCGGCAAGTGCTCGCATTCTGTTATTCCTTGCGTGCCTTTATCGCGATGTCAGTATGAATTATTCTTAATTATTCTTCTTGCTATTCTACATTATTATTTTTGGTCGGGGGTTCATGGTTTAGGTTAGGTCACTCTCAAGGCCCACACTTCAGGCGAAACCCATAAGTCCCTGCCTCCAGATCAGCCTCCAGATCCCAATGACTGACGCGCCTTTGGGTTAGGATTTAGGCTTTACTGTTCAGAGGCAGCAAATTCCATTTCAAGCACACTTTCAGTGCTCAAACGGTTTAGTCTTGACCGCCCCCGAAGCCCTGTGTGAGATGAAAGCCGCACCTGTTTCCTACGAGCCTTTCCACGCGTATTTCCATCCTGTCATAGCTGGACTCCAAAGCACGAGTTGGCAACAGAAACGACGGATAATGCATATATATATACACATACATATATATATATTTATTTATTTTCGCAAAGTTATTGTACGTACTAGTATGTTACACTAGTATATCATACTGATATACATACACACACATATATATATACACATGTATACACGTAGATATGTGTATGTAGATATATTGGTAGTAGCCGATATGAAGATATCTATATATATATATATACACATGTTAATTGATATGAATATACATTGGTATATAAATATGTATACATATGTCTGTATGACATACATACATGCATACATACATACATACATACATGTATAAACATATACAGGTACACATACACATACATATACATGTACATATACATGCACATAGATACGTACGTACGTACGTGCATACATATATATATATATTTATACACATGCATGCACACAAACCTATATGGTCACAACCCTCCATAGTCTATTTCAGTCTTTCTTCTATATGTCTTTACAATAAGTACAGTAAGGAATAAAAGTGTATAACAATGAAACTTCAGTTCGATATAGAAGCTTGAGTAATGAGCAGCAACATCTACAACAATGGTAGTAATGACCTGTTCTGATTATTCAGGCCCGTCTACATCGCTTAAGCCCTGATCCTGAACCTCAAGCTCCGAAGCACCGATAACATGAACGTTTGAAAATACGGACCTTAGTATACATGAAAGCACACTAGAAGACACGACATCACATATCGTACAGTACAACAGCGCAGTGGGAGACTTCCGGCTTGTTACAGTTTCAGTTGCACTACGCGTCTTCCCCCCACTCCCGAGACCCACGGACGGTAGATTATGGAGCGGGGGGTGGGGGGTGAGCATATATATATATATATCCAACTATGTGTATTATTAAGCTGCCTAAAAATTTTGTTTCTGAAGCGCCACATCCCACGTCATGGTTTAATTATTAATGAATAAGGTTTGCTGACCTACGTACGTCACGAATCTGAACAGTTTGACACCTTCCGCGAAACCTTGCAATGGATCCCAGGACATGTCACAGCCAACACAAAACCCCTGTGGACACAAGCCCGGGTCCCTGAACACCAAGATTGCCTCAATCGTAAAGTCTGAACACTCTACCCTATAAACCTAAACTCCAAACCCTACAATGGAACCGAAACCCTTCAACATTAAGATTAGTTCCTAAAACCCGAAACCCACATCCCCGAGCACCGGTAGAGTTGTCCCGAAATCCTTTTTTCTGAAACACGTGACCTACTGGCAATGATACTGTTATGCCCAACAACTAACAAAGCCCCATGGTCCCCATTAAATACCCTAATATCGAGTGTAGCTCGTATCTAAGCACGGATAAACCCTAAACCCTAAACCTAAACCCTAAACCCTAAACCCTAAACCGACAGGTGTCGACTGGAAGACATTGCAGCAGCACTTCAATCAGGCGTTTGTATGGCTTAGCCTTCGAAGCTTTGATGTCGGGTAATCCCTATAGGCCGAAAGCCTAAACCCTAAAGGCCGAAAGCCTAAACCAAAAAAAAAACACAATTTCTAAAAGCTGAAACCACCCTGAACCGAATGACCCAGAGATGGAACATACTTGTCAATCCTAGTGCCCCAAATCCTTTTATGCATCCTCTGTTCCAGGCAATTGGGCTAACTCGGTTCATTAGGTTGAGGGATTGTGATATAGAGAACACACGGCCCATCCGCGCTTCATTTTTCCAGAATTAGGGCTTGGTTCCTTGTAGGTTTTTATTGATACATTGGGCTCCTTTCTTTGTGATTTGTGAAACTCGCATATTACCTTGACGGCCTGAAGTTGCTTATACTTTACACATTAAGCCCGACCTGCGCCAAGGCTTGCCACATGAAGTAGAACACCAAACCCTAGATCCTAAACTGTAAACCCGAAGCCTCAACTCTAGATTCTATACCCTATGCCCTAAGGAATAGAATACCATTCTGTAGAAAAGTGTTCCGTAGGGCTCCTTCTTGTAATTGTGGTACAGAAACTCTTAAGTCCAGTTATATATCCTCCTACATTACTTCATGGCCGGCAGGGTTAGGGATCTAAGACGTCCGAAGGGTTTAAATCCGAGATGTCAGGTTTGGCGCGAGAGTCTTCCCGCGTAACAGGTACAGGGTTCAAGATAAAGGGCTTAACCCTATCAGAAACCCTAAACTAAACCCCAACCCCGAAAGTGCGAACGTGCCCATACGACCCAGTCCCAAAGGTTCTCAAACGGCCGCACGCTTCCGCTTACCCTATGGGTGCCAATGGGGAAGCCTTGTCCAAGAAGCCGCATTAAACAGTAAACTCACTGGCTTAACCGTTTCCTAAAGCCCTTGTGCACGGTTCGAATAAATGCCTTCAGACATGAAGCTTGGTGAAAAGCAGCCAGAATGCACCTGTAGATTGCCGAAGCCCGTAAGTACAACCTCGTGTTAAATGACCTCCATTGATTGAGTGTTAGCTTGTGGGGAATCCTTAGGGACACGCCGTGGTAAGACTGACAGCAGGGATGCCTTTAGCGACTAAACTTTAGTGTGGCTTAGTCAAGCGTGTTTTCGGGCATTGATGCCATCGCGGCTAATCACCCGAACTCGAACATATAGTCACAAAGCCACATCAAACCACATACATCACTTGACAAAGCTGTCTCTAGGTGTCATTGTCATGAGCTTCCATTCATACACATCCCAGGGAATCCATGGTCCTGAAGTGATTGTATCATTCTAGATAGTTTTGCCTACTGTATCAGAAAACCCAAGTGGGATTTCGGGCGTCTCTACTTAAAGGCTTTGCCCTAAACCCTATAAAAACCCTAAACCCTAAACCCTAAACCACTCAACCCCCAAGGCCCCAAACCCCAAAGGTACCCGATTAAGTCCGGGCCAGGTCAGCAGAACGATCTATGCGGCGGTGTTTCCAAGGAGCCTGTCAAAGGGGCCAGAGTCCTTCAACCCTAAACACCTGAACCCTTGAAACCCTAAACCCTAAACCCTAAATAGTTGAACCCGAAACCCCGACACCGAATAGTTTGCAATGCTGTTCGTTGAAGAAGATCCCTGAGCCCGGATTAAATTCCAGGCCCTTGTAATTGGGGGTTAGAGCATAAGGGGTTTAGGGTAATTAGGGTTATTCGGTCTTACTTATAACCCTATGTTGTCAAGTCACTTGAACCTTCAAGTAGTCGCCAAAGGGGTCACGATGATCGCGGGGAGGCAGACGATAGGTGAACATCACTCAGGGTCTTGGCGCAAGGGGGGCGCAGCCCCGATGCTTCACACAGGGACGAGGGAATCAAGGTAGACGAGGAGGATAATTATGTAGGGGCCTTAATAATTTGAATAGGGTTTGGGGGATATACTTTAACTACAACAAGGAACCCTCAAAACCCTATTCCAATTATTAAGGCCCATAAATTATCGAGACAGAGAGGCCAGACTGGCAGAAAACCGAAAATGGATTGACGAGAACAAGGACCCGTCTCAACAGGAAGCTCGCAAGGAAAAGAGAAATGCGAACCGGTGGTCAAGGCTCAACAAGACCTCTCACTTTCGTCCTGGAGGTATGATATCACGACCTGCCGCAACATCTACAGAAGGGACTACGGTTAAGGGTTTAGGGCTTTAGGGCCTTTTAGGGTAAAGGGCTTGAGGGTTTCGATGAAGAGGTGCAAGTCCGTGGTGACGACACGTTGCGGCATTCTGGTGGGACTGGCACAAATGAAGCTCTCCAAGAGGGTCCACATACACTACCACTGAGGAATTAGGCTCCGAAACACCATCCTAATAATGGTTTTGGGGGACCTAATTCCGTAATAGTATTATATATGGACCCTCTGCGTCCTAGCGAACAAGCAGACCACGTAGTTGAAGCTGAAGCTACTGCGAGGACCTCTAGTTGACTTTAGAAGGTTTCCACTGTAGCAGGAACTCATTTCCTGGGCTTTGGAGAGGGTTTAGGGTTTAGGGTTTGGAGTACAATACTTTAATACTTTGTTTCTTAAAGGAACCATTATGAAATTAAAGTCTATACTTTTTTCTCCCTGGTTACTTAACAGCCCAGTTTCATAGGGGTTGATCAGGCTTCGAGGGCTCTACCACGAGCTTTATATAATCCTTTGCAAAGTTTCAGTAGACTTTGTAAAGGTTTCCTGTGGTGTCTTGTAAGGGTTGATATGGTCTCACAGGGGTTATGTAAAGGCTTCAGTTGGGAGCGTCTCAAGAATCCGGGCCCAACCCAAAAGAGTAGGACCCTTGGTATAACAAACCCCCCTTCATATTGTCGTTCCCTAGAGTGCCACAGTATTATAAACCATGAACCCTACTCCCTAAACTATGGGTTTATAGTAGCAACACCCCAAGCCCTTTGGACTGTTTTGGCCTCTGTGCTGCAACAATCCCGCGATTAGCAGGCC
Source organism: Symbiodinium sp. clade A Y106 (assembly GCA_003297005.1). NCBI lineage: Eukaryota > Dinophyceae > Suessiales > Symbiodiniaceae > Symbiodinium > Symbiodinium sp. clade A. The sequence continues at coordinate 155,536 of BGNK01000006.1, read as the reverse complement.
CTCTGTGGGAGTTGCAGAAAGCAACCGGCATTCACACATAGGGAGCTATACTAATGCGATGTGACAGTGTAGTGTGATATCCAGCCCTCGCAGCCAGAACTGTAAATTCACAAACGTCTGAGGTCACTTGTAACATAGACCCTAAGTCCCAAACCCTGATACCTACACCAAAACCTCAAACCATAAAGCCTTAGAAGAGAAAGCAAATAAATCCACAGCCCGCTACCCGGAAGCTTCGAAGCATCAGCGGCTCAATTCAGGAGTGGCACTGGATGTGTCGCCTACAAAACTCCGGGGGAGGCTCCAGTCGAGTCGAAGGGTTCCGGGTATAGGGTAGAGTGATATATGATATGATATATAGATGTGTAGATGTGTTATAACCATGTGAGACATGTATGCATATATGTGTATAGCATATAGCTTATCTATGCTTCTCTTATCTTATCTTAGCTTACCTCATGTTACGTTATGTTTTGTTATGTTATGTTATCCGTGTATGCACCTACGTATGATTCAATGATTGTACATATGCAACCCTGTGTGAGTATAGATATGTATGTGTATGTGTTAAAGTGGGTATGTATATCAACTTAAACCCTAAACCCTAAACCGCTGTATATTGGGTGCCTTCAAGAGTCCTTTGTTCAATGCTTCTATAAGTGAGGGTTCTATCTATACGTTGCGTCTTTTATGAGTGTGTCCTTTGACGGGTTCAGGGGGTATAGAAAACGGTTCTTTCAGGGGCCCCTGTATAAGGGGCTTCCGGAAAGGTTTGCTTCTTTTTGGTACCCTCAAAGGAACCCTTTGTAGGTATGTGGACCCTACTGTAGGGGCTCCTCTGTTAGTATACTTTAGAAGTTGAAGTCATTTCGGCCACGAGGGTTGCCGAGGGGCCCATCTCTCGCCACTCTTACACTTTTTTCGGGATCTTCTGAAAATGGTAGGATTCCGAGAGTTTGAAGTCTTTTTTCCATCGGTATCTGGTAAGCAGGTAAATCTCGATGTTGAACATTGTCCGTACTTTCTGGACATAGGAGTGTCAAACGCGTCCGAAACGCCCAATCCGCACAGCACTCAAAACTAGACCCCATCACCCAAACTTCAACACCAGCTATGTTAACCCCAGAAAGTTGGAACATCGATTTAGGATGATTCATGCTGGGATTCCCTTTGCTTTACTTTAAGGGCATGAGGCTAATGATGTTCCAACTTTCTAGCTTCTACTGTATATCAACCTTGGGGCATTGCCCTGACGACATGTTTGAGACCTTAACGGTCCGGTGGGGTTCTTCCTGCAATGAGGAACTCCGAAGCGGAGCAACAATCGTAGCACACACCCAACACCAGGAACACATAAAACGGTTTAGGGTTTAGGGTTTAGGGTTTATATGACAACCCTGCAACCAATGACCAAGAATGTCCGATCCCGGAACCCGAACCACCCAACACTCAAAGCCAGAAGCCCAAGCCCCAAGGCCCTCTAAGCCCTATCAAACCCCCGAGCCCAAACCTCGAACCCTAAACCCCAAACCAAGAAAGCCCTTAGCCTAGCCAAAACTAAACCCTAAACCTTAAACCCTAAACCCTAAACCTTAAACCCTAAACTCTAAACCCTAAACCCCATGCAGGTCCAAGCAGCAGTTCAGTCGCTGAGCCACGGCTTCCCTTTTGTCAGTGCTGCATCTTTCTTTGTTCAGTTATAGGGTTTAGGGGTTTAGGGGTTTAGGGGTTTAGGGGTTTAGGGTTTAGGGGTTTAGGGTTTAGGGGTTTAGGGTTTCATACATAAATGGGAGTTTCCGAAAATAGGAGACCCTGATATAGTACCCTAAACAGTAGGATCCTGATTGTAAGGCCCCCAAAATAAGGTACCCGAATTTTCGGAAACTCCCAAATGTGTTTGTGCGTTACCAGTTTATGTAGTTGGTTAGTTGTTTATTGATTTGCTTGGTTCGTCTGTTTCTTCATTAACCGGTTTGTTCAGTTATCTAGTACCTAACTATCTGATTTGTTCTTGTTATTTTTTGCATATCTATTTGTTTCTGGTTTTTATTAGGCATTCATCTATACATACATATATGTATGCCTATATACGTACACGTATATGCATACATGTAAGACATACGCAAAAGACGTATACACATACATATCCATCTACACTTACAAAATACATTTACAAATACATGTCCACATGAACATACATATGTATATATTTACACATCACATATACACACATATATATATATAATTATGTATATATATATATATATGTGTGTGTGTGTCTAAATACATACATACACACATATATATATAGGGGTATGTATATGTATGTATACTGTATATTTGCATTTGTATTTGTATTTGTATATGTATCTGGCAGTGTATGTATGTGTCTATGCATGCATGCATGTGTCTGTCTGTGTATGTATGTGTATCCTTATGTATGTAGCATGAGCAGCTATATATATATATATGTACATGAGACGATTGTCTGCGGGGTGAACGGGTTTGCTCGGTTGTAAGTGTTTTTTATGCCTGTATCGGTTGAGGTCTGTGGTAGTGTATAGGCGTTGAGGAGTTGGGGTTTAATGGACAAGCCTTTCATGATATGGCAAGACACCCGTCTTCGACACGGGCCGTAACATTAGCACTATGATGACCCCTATTCAAGGAGGCTTGTTGCTTGATCTGTGGTCAACAATATGTTTTTGCGATTGTACAGCCCTCCGCTCTGCAAGCCGTAAATCCCATAATTAATTACGCCCCCGACGCAGAACTGCCCGATGCCCGCGGAATCTTTAAATGCTGCATGCCCGGAAAGTTGTATCTATTCATGTGTTTGTATGTGTATACATATAAATTCATGAAGCCTCCAACAGAAGTAGCCTTTAAACCTTTTGGAAACCGCCGATAACCCGTATAATTACACCTGTCGACTGACTTCCAAGGCCCCTCATATACCTCTACAACCATATGTGGGTGTGTGTGTGCGCGCAATATCCCCAACAGAAACCCCAAGACTACATACCCTATATGCCTCAAACCCATGAATACCCCGAAACCCCTAAAGCGCAAACCCAACATCCTAAACTTCCCTAAAACCAGCATCGTAATCCTGAGCCCAGTAACACTCCAAACCCCAAATCGGGTGCCGATTTAATGTCTTATTGGTTTAACATAGGCCCAAACTGTAAATCAAGTTCGGGGCTGGAGAAAGCCCCTGTTATACCCACTCTTCCATGTTCGTATCTTTATCGTTAAAGCACCTAGCATACCCACTCTTCCACGTCTGTATTGTTCCGTCCTTCTCGAGCCCTAAACCCTAAACCTTAAACCCTAAACCCTTAAACCCTAAACCTCTAAACCCTAATCCCCTAAACCCCGTAACTTTTCGGAGGAATCGCTCCTGGCTGGGCCCAGCACAGATAGAAGTGGATTACTTCATCACGCCAGCAGGCACCCCTATACTACTCTTTGAGTAACCCGCATGCATAGAACCCTCGAAGTAAGCCTGAGTTAAATCACCTTATAAACCTTATAGGAACCCACATAGAGCCCTTACACTAAGCCTTAGTTAAGTAACCCACATAGAGCCCTTATAGCAAGCCTTAATCAGATCACCCAGGTTCAGTAGGCAGGAGGGTCGGTTTCGTTGGTTGGCTCTTCGAGCTTGAGATTCCGTCCCAAGCCCCAGGATGTAATAACCTAAAAGGTAAATCCTTAACCCGGAAACGCCCTAAGCCCATTGCGGGGGTGTCGCGTCTATGACTCTAGGCCAGGGATTTGTACTTGCTCGGTGTCGCAGGGCTCGTAGTTAGCTGTTGAGAGATGCCAGCCGAATATTTGACATGTAGGTCTGAAACGCTAGTAACCCTTGATATTCCCTGCAGAATCCGTGCAGGATCATTTTATTAGTTTATACAATAACGCATTAATACATACACGACATCTGTATATGTATTTACATGTGTATATATATACACACATATACACAACGTTCTTGCATATTGTATGCCACGAAACCTAACTTGAAGTATTCAGGCTCCTGTGTCACTGGTTTCAGGCTCATTGGCTGTCCAGTTTTTCGACAGTAACCCTAAACCCTAAACCCTAAATCCTAAACCCTAAACCCTAGACCCTGAACCCTGAACCCTCAACCCTGAACTGGCTAAATGAATAGTAGAATGCTTGTTGTGCGGACCCATCGGGCAAGAAAGGCATTGGTTCAGGCGGCTTCAGGGCTAAAGTGTTACTTGGAGGATCATGGGACTTAGTAAGTAGGGTTATAAGTACCTTAATTGGGGTTATAAGTAATTATAACTGTACTTACCTTACTTATAACCCCAGTTACTAAGTCCCATGATCCTTNGGATCATGGGACTTAGTAAGTAGGGTTATAAGTACCTTAATTGGGGTTATAAGTAATTATAACTGTACTTACCTTACTTATAACCCCAGTTACTAAGTCCCATGATCCTTTAAGTAGGGTTCATGCAGGGTTTTGTCAGGCTTCTGAGCCCCTACTACCTAAATCCCTAAACTCTAAACCCCAAAACCCCGAAAATCTAAATCACCCCTAAACCCCAAAACCCTTAAAACCCAAACCCCCAAAACCCCTTTACTTGAAGGGGCAGGGGACTTAGTAAGTAGGTTATAAGTAGAGTTATAAGTGCCCTAAATGGAGTTGCCCTAATTATAACCCTACTTATAACCAACATACTAAGCCCCCTGCCCATTCAAGTAGGGTCCAGAGATTCAGGCCTTTTCCCCGGCCCGCTGTCATCATTCCGAGGTTTTCAAAAACCTCCCTCGACCCTAACNGGGGCAGGGGACTTAGTAAGTAGGTTATAAGTAGAGTTATAAGTGCCCTAAATGGAGTTGCCCTAATTATAACCCTACTTATAACCAACATACTAAGTCCCCTGCCCATTCAAGTAGGGTCCAGAGATTCAGGCCTTTTCCCCGGCCCGCTGTCATCATTCCGAGGTTTTCAAAAACCTCCCTCGACCCTAACCCGCATCTGTTGGTTTTAGAATTGTTTTAAAAGAAAGTTTCGGGTTTATGGTGTTGGGGACAGTGTGGTTAGGGGTTTAGAGTTTAGGGCAAGTTTAGGGGACTTGGCAAGTTGAGGGCATGCCGCCACCTTTAGCCTATTAGCTGACGGTTGACGTTTGAACGGTTTAGAGTTGTGGGTTTTGGGGTTTAGCAATCGTGGCATGGTTTGCAAAACTAACGTGTTCAGTATCACCCCACATCTGCAACACCGACCGGATGTATAGCCATTCTCGCTCTCAGCTCGCTGCAGGCCGAAAAGGCAAAGGCAAGAATGGCTTCTCCAATGGCAGCCCGGGTGTTTGGAAGCCAATGTTCCAGCTTCCGGGCTTCAATCTCTGCAGGGCCTCTAGAGATTCAGGGATGCGGTGGTCGAAAAAACTATACCCTATAACCCCAGAACTGTAGAACCCCATAACCCTAAATCCTGTAGCCTATAACCCTATCATGTGAAGCCCTAACTCGGTTTGTAAGCCTACACTGGTTCTTTCAATCTACTGCGATAGCCTTTGGGAGCACTTTGATCAGCTTTTCGGCCTTACATATTTGGCCTCTGTCCGAAAGTTTGAACTTTTTGGGGGGCCGGTTATTGAAGAAAAGAGTCTACGGTTCCAGTCAAATGAGCCTTCTGGTAGTATGGAAATGGGACGGGACTGCATGTTATAAAGAAAGCATACTTCAGACAACGAGCCTGTGCTTCGCGTTCATGCGCTACGCTACGGAGACTTGGGAACCTAACAGACAGGGTTTAGGGTTTAGGGTTTAGGGTGGAAGGTTGAACCCTGCTCTAGATATCCGGAACCGATGGCCGCATGAACACCAACGGGGTGTGCAGAAGACGGTCCCAAATCCGTTAAGCAGAGGAGTCTCGGCCTCCGCCTGTAACACCGCTCAGAAGGCTCAGAGTGATGCAGGAATACACGTCAGAGGTGGCACATGCCTCACAAGCGACGACAAAGATCCTCGGGGCACCGACGGAAGCTTCCGGATGTCGAACTGAGCTCCGAAGTCGAGGGGTTTAGGGTTTAGGGTTTAGGGTATGTTGCTAGAGTGGGACGCCCTCATACCGGAACCAAGCCTTCGCATCCTGAAGGGCAGGGCGCAAACCCAAGCTCCAGGTTGTTGTAGGCAAGCCCAGAACGTGAGCGATGAGGAGCGTCAGATGGCAAGCTTGCCCGTGCATCACGATCGGCCCTCTTGGTATACCTGAGTTTTGAGGCGGCTATGCTTGAACAGGTCGTTTCCGTCCTGCTGTCTTCAGGTACGGTATCATTGGCAGCGTCATCGCCATCATTGACATCAACATTAATTAGCTGTCTTCAGGTACTGTATCATTGGCAGCGTCATCGCCATCATTGACATCAACATTACTTAACCACATCGCCATCAACCAGTAACCAAGCCACCAGTCCCATCGCCATCGTCATCGTGGCCACCATCACCATCACCATCACCATCATCACCAGCATGAGCATATTTCTTATCATTATTATCGCCAACATCGCTTTCAAGTTCAACACCTTCCTAAGCATAGCAGCAACAGTAGTAATATTACGCATAAGAACCATCATCACTTTCACCGCCATGACCATCGACATCATTTCCATGAGAATAGTTGGTTAATCATGGTCGTATTCATGCTTACAGAATAGACACATGATGATGATGATCATCATCATCATCAGCATCAGCAGCATCAGCGCAGCAGCAGCAGCAACATCAGCGGCACCATCACTGTCAACATCTTCAGTGTTAGCAGCGCCATCATGTCCAGCCTCGTTTGTCATCACCTATGGCTTCGGCATGAACAGCGGCAGTACTATAGCGGCCTAAATAATCAGCTATACTATTTTGGGGGGTTCCTTATTGTAAGTATCATCATCTGCATAAACGTTATGACTGCCCGCGTCAACGCGATCACCATCGTTATGGGATCATCGCCATGACCGCTGGTACCTGCACGAGTACCCAAATTGTCTCATCCCCATGACCATGACCACCCGCGCCATCGTCACCATCAGGAACACAACAGCATGAGTCTGTCAATATTAGCGTCACGACATTTCATAATTGTTGGTGTAGACGTCAACAGCAGCGAAAGAACCACAAAAATAATACGATTCTCTGCATCGTGCCAGCGCCACCACCAAACCTATCAGCTTCGTCATCACCCTCGACATCATCAGTTTCAAACCTCCGACAATCGGCTTTTTTATCAACCCAAGCGCGAGCGCCACCACCATCGCCACTATGGCCGCATGACCAGCATCGACGGCCTACCAGCATCGGCTTGAAGATCCTACATCCTCAGCCCAAAGCTGACACTCCTGAAATATACTATTTCCTAAATCCTAAGCCGAAACCCTGGACCCTACAAGCCCTAAGCCCTAAACTCTACGCCCTTATTCCCAAACCCGAATCCCTGTAAGCCCTAATCCCTAAACCCTATAAGCCCCAAACTCTAGACTCTGCGCCCTTAACCCTAAACCCTTAACCCTAAATCCCAAACCCTAAACCTCAGCCTAGGAAGACCTGGACACCATCCTGGGGTGGTGACAAAGGCAAAGGCAAGGGAAAAGGAAAGGGCCGCTAGGTGGCAAGTATATAACAAGTTTGGAGTTGGAGAATTAAGTTTAGGGTTTAAGGTTTGGGGGAGTTTATGATAAGTTGGGAGTTGGAGTATTGAGTTTATGTAGGGCAAACAAAACATCAAATTGTCGCACCCCTGCCAGATACTTTGTCCCTAAAGTAGCTATTTTTAAGTATATACTTTTTGGCTACATGAACATTCAGGGTTTGATCTTCGGCTTGCTTTAGATGGGTATTTAGTCTTTGAAAACTTTAGGTTTTAGGGCTCAGGGTTTGGGGTTTAAGGTGCACGGTTGAGGGTTTAGGGTTGAAAACAATAGGATTGCAGGTTTAGGGTTTAAAATTTAGGGTTTAGGGTTGAGGAGGGTTTAAGTGGTTGTATGCAAGGTTCACAACAGCGTACAGTAATTACTATGCTTTTTGTGGTCTGAGCATAAGAATCCTGCGTTGAGGCTGTATGGTCAAGGCCTTGCGCGTTGTCCGACCTAGCTGAGTCGGCATCAAGCATTGGATCTTAAACGGGTTCCTTTAAAGTGAGGGTTTAGGGTTTAGGGTTTAGGGCATCTTTAATGAGTTCCATTGGGATTCTATCAATCAGGGATACCCTGTGGGTTTGTGAACGTACAGATTCATCTTAGCCCTTAGAATAATCTCCGTAGAGCCGTAGAGCCTCAAGCCTAGTGTGGATATAGAAGTGCCGGCAAACCCTGAACCCAGAGGCTGGAGTTCAGGGAACCCGAAAGCCTAAAGCATAGAAAACCCGGCGTAGAAGCATTAGATAGCATAGGTAACTAGAGCATGATTTCGGCATACTGTTACTTGTGCCAGAGATATAACATGGAGCTTGAAGGAGTGGTAGTAGGACCCGTTAACCTCTAAACCCTAAACCCCTAAACCCCTACACCCGTAACCCCTAAACCCCTAAACCTCTAACCTTAAACCCCTTAACCCCAAACCCTAAACCCTGGACCCCTAAACCCTATTCAGGCCCCTGTATTACCTGAGTCCTGAGGCCTCAGCGGCGATGTGCAGAAGCTGAGAAGCATTGACAACTCCCTCAAGGCACCTCTTTCTTCGGCTTTTGGGGTCTTCGGATTAATTAGGGTTTAATTAGGGTCGAATTAGGGTTCAATTAGTAGTAAATCGGGTTATAAGTAGGGTAGCTACAACTATAAATTCTTATAACCCCAACTCTGGTACTTATAACCATACTTGCTAGTCCCATGATCCTTTAAGTGGGTGTTTAGGGTTTTAGGGTTCCAGGCACCTTTTTCGGCTTGGGCTTCTGGGGTTTTAGAGTACGGGGTTTAGGGCTTTAGGGTTCTACGTTTGTACTAAAAGGCTTACTATGGGGGTTTTGGGGTTTAGGCGTTTAGGGTTCTACTTTTTTCTTGTAAGGCTTACCATAAGGGTTTTGAGGTTTAGGGTTTTAGGGTTCCGGTTTACTACATGGCTCACTACAAGGGTTTCGGAGTTCAGGCTTTGGGGACGGGCTATTTGAGGTAACCTAAACCCTAAACCCTAGACCCTAAACCCTAATCTAGTGTTCTGGGTTGGGGGTTTAAAGGGTGTCGGATTTTGTGTTTAGGGCTTACAGGGTTTTGGAGTTGAGTTTGTTCATGGCTTAGAGTATGGCGTTTCGGATAAAGCCTTCTCAACCATAGGACCATAGTGTTCTGAACCCAGAAGTATACAAACCCTCTCCAGCAAAATCCTGAACCCTAAATCCATCAACATCCCAAACCTAAATCCGAAGTCCCAAAGCCTAAACTTAGGACCGAACATCCTAAGCCCTAGACCTTGTGACGAACCCTCATAATATGCCTTACAGTATCGCTCAATTCATAAGAACCCAGTGAGGAACCCAACCTAAACCCGGGCGCAGGTCTGGGTTGGAGGCCTGGATGGCACCGTCACCTGGAAGAGCCTTGAGGCTTACACGGGGATTGAGGGTTTAGGGCTCTTAGGGTTATGGGGTTTAGGGCCCCACTTCCGGGGAGAGCACTCTTTACACCACCACGCGACAAAAGACGACGTGATCATGAAACTGTACATCTAGATTCTCTAGATCTGTCTTTCTATGCACTTCTGTCTTCTGGTGCTACGTTTTGTGCGTGTCAATCTTGGTGCTTCCCTGTCCAACCCAGACATTCAGACACTACGCAGCCTTATTGTAAGGTAGCGCTAGTTAGTCCCAGATCCCTGCACTTGGAACCGAACATGAAATCAACGACTCGCAAGCCCATATGCGAACTCCCACACCCAACTACGAGGAGGGTCCGGGACTAGTACCCATAAGCCACCATCAATAATCTATCCAGACCCTACGAATTACCAATCCCGAAGCACTAAGAGCTTACGTCGGGTGGGCATGGTTTGCAACGCGGGCTTGGAACCTCAACATGGGTGGTTGTCAAAATAGGGGTCCCTTTTTGGGTACCCTAAATATTAGGTGCCGTATTATAATAGGGACCCAAAAAAAGGAACCATAATTTTGACAACCACGCACATGAACATGCATGTGCCCTGCCACTCCAGCATCGGTGCCAGCGTTTTAGGACTTTCGGCCCTGAGCTCTGGCTCTGGCACGTGGAGCTGCTGTACAGTAATATGCCCGAGGGTCCATATACACTACCTATGGAATTAGGCACCAAAAAACCATCCCTATTTTGGTTTTGGGGACCTAATTCCATAATGGTAGTGTATGTGGGACCCTCTGGGATAGGGGCTTAAATAATTACCTATCTTTTTTTCGGGGTTGCTTATTAGTTTTATAGTATAATGGGCACCAAAACCCTATTGTAATTATTCAGGCCCCTATATTACACCACTCGGCACCACTGCCAGTAATACGCACAGCGACGCCGCAGTTGCTGGAAGTCAAGTCAAGGCGCCTTGGCACAGAAATGGCGCTGCAGCTCCTGGTCGGAGTAGCGGACGAGGGACGAGAAGTCCTGACGTTGAAACCCCCTTGCCAATGAAGGAGCTCCAGAAAATGTAGCGCACCTCTTTGGGTTTAGGGTTTTAGAGGAGAGCACCAGGCAACTCTAGATGCGTGGGATTCTTAAACGGTTATTTTCGAAGGATCCCCGTCGTCCGGCTCTGTAGAAGGATCCACCGTTATCGCAAACTCCCGTATTCACCCAGTCTTGGTAGAGACCCCAAGCCCTAATCCTCAACTAAACCATCCTACGAAACCGGAGACCCTTCGATCTTAGCCATCCCAAAGCCTAAGCCCGATAAACTCTATATTAAGCCCTATAAGCCCTGCGCCCTGAACCCTAACCTCTGAACCCTAAACCCTGAGCCCTAAACCCTCACCTCTGAACCCTAAACCCTGAGCCCTAAACCCTCACCTCTGAACCCTAAACCCTGAGCCCTAAACCCTCACCTCTGAACCCTAAACCCTGAGCCCTAAACCCTCACCTCTGAACCCCTGAACCCTAAACCCTGAAGCCCTGAACCAGGAGCATTTCGCTCAAGTCGCCAAGCCCACCTGGGCCACCGTCTTCCCCAAGGCCTTGTAAGACAAAATTGAGGGTTTAGGGTGTAGGGTTGAGGGTGTAAGGTTTAGGGTTCAGGATTTAGGGTTGAGGGTGTGGGGTTGGGCCTTAAAGTGAAGCGCAGGTGGTGGTATTACGGTATGCAGGCTTTGAGCTTATAGTGTTCAAGATTTTGGGATTTCAGAGTCTGACTTTATGGGTAGCACCGCTGAGCCTGCAGCAAATACTCTGCGTCTTGCCACATTCCCGAATACGTGTGAGAGCAGCTGACTTGCCCTGAAACTTATAAGCAGTTAAAGCCAACCCTAAACCCTAAAGTAGTCGCATCGTTTTTCCGACGAAGTCTGCATCCCAATGGGCGTCGTTTTCTAGCTGCGTTCCTGTGGTGCGCCATTGCGTGGGTCTGACAATATCTCTGGGCCAACTTGAGGGATCATGGGACGTAGAAAGTAGGGTTACAAGTACCTTACTAGGGTTGTAACCCCCATGACTAAGTCCCATGGTCCGTTGAGTAGATGACAACCGAGAGCCCGACATGTGGGTCTCCTATCTGCTGTGGGTCAGATACATATACAAACTGACAGGAGCGTTGTGTATATATATATATATATATATGTGCTTGTGTGTGTGTGTGTCAAGTGCCGTGATCGTCAGACCATTGGGGGCCTGTCCTGAGCCCTGAACGCCCTAACACCACGTCCTGAACCCAAATTGTTAAACCCACATCCCAGAACCCCCAAGGCCCCCCCCAAAGCCTGAATTTTCACTCCTTGACCAAACATCCTAAACTCTAATCCTTTGACCCTGAACCTTACCTCGTGAACCCAAGCCCAATTGACCGCTTGACTCTGAACTCTAAAGATTCCTTGTAGAATCCTTGTAGAACCCTCAAAGGAACCCTGAACCCTAATCGGCCCTAAACCCTAAACCCTAAACCCTAAACCCTAAACCCTACCCCCCCTAAACCCTGAACCCTCCCTGAACCCTGCACTGATGCTCTGCCAGGGTACCGGATGCGTAGCTCTGCCGACCGCGAACGACGTGCAGCTCGCCGTGTCGATGTTGAACGGGACCTCCGTCGGTGCGGAGCTCGGAGGTCTACTGGATTCTTTTTAGGGATTCTATGTGGGTTACTATAGCGGTTCTTTAAGGTTTTCTATAAGGCTACTATAATTAAGACTAGTATAGTTGAACCCTTTCTAAATAGTTCACGGTTTACGAGCGTGTCTTTCCAGTAGCTGAAGCCACAAGTTCCACAACTGTTGCGGTCAGCAGCCGGAGCCCCGTTGCCAAATCAGACATAACCCTAAGGGTCCATGTACCCAAATAGTATATACTTTGGCCTTAAAGTAGTCCCTATATAGGTACTTTCGGGCCAAAGTATATACTACTGAGTACATGGACCCTTAGGGTTATGTCTGATGTCTTTTCTGTATCAAGCATGACATATTGCATCAGATCAGCTTCCGTTTCCTGCAACTCTTCTATGTAGTTGTTTCTTTTTCAAGCTGCCTGGCGACGAAGATGGTGTTGGTGAGTGAAAGCACTTCACTTCTTGGTACTTGCGAGCACCTGTGCTGCTGGTTTTGTCATCGCAACTGTGATAGTGACTAGACTAGACTTTGAATGTTGGTGGTCGAAGTAGTATATAAACCCCAAACCCTATAACCGTGACGGTCTTAGCAGAGCAGCAGCAACCGACCGGAATACTACAGGTGGATGCGTCATCGAAGTGGACGTGTTCACAGGGAAGCAAGCGGCAGCTTAAATGGCGAAGGTGGATGGGTTTAGGGTTGAGGGTTTAGGGGTAGAGCAGTTTGGGACAAGTCTTGTTCAGTTTGCCACCCAGCTTAAGTAGTGCCAGGTCTCATCCTTACTGTTTTGTGTATAGTCCTTCTCGAAGTCAAAAGCTAGCTAAGACTCCATTAGAAACTGCGCAAGACAGCTGGTCGGCTTGTCTAGTATAGGAGCCTACCTATACTATTTTGGGGAGTTCCTTATTATAATTATAGCAGAATGCCCAAGAACCCTATTCTAATTATTAAGGCCCCTATATTACCTGCAGCAAGTCTTCGTCTTCCCACAAGAGGTTCTTAGCCCCAACCATCCTGAGCCGTCAATCCCACTCCGCTGTTTCAAACCTCCAGTCACTGGCCGCATCTTTCAAAACCAATGCCACGATTAAGGGCTCTGTGGTTCAGGGTTTCGAGGTATTCTGCCGAGTGAAATTTCAACATCGTTTATGGCAAGGGTTTTGAGTCATTCACGTTCTTACTAGGTCTTGACGCTCCAGTGTTACTTTGTTGTCTACTGCATTATCTTGAGGACCCGGATGCCTCAGGGCCATGCCGCACATGCTTATTGCAAGACATGAGAATGATGAACATGTTTTGGTTTGTTTAACCTGTTGCCTTGGCCCGGACTCTGTCGCTTTAGGATGATGTCTCATATCACCGATCGGGACGCCCGTTCCAAACTGAATCATAGGAAATGGCAGACTTGGCAAAACTAGCGGTTGTTGTCAGACATAGTGCTCTTTTTCACAATGTTGCCAAGCGGGTGCCTCATATGATAAGGACCCTTAGGGCGGTAGGGGAGGGGGGTAGGGGACCTTAATACCTATAATAAGTTTAAGGAAGTGTAGTCCCCTAGCCCCCTCCCCCCTACCCCTCAAGGGCCCCTATGATCATAGTGTGGCAGAGACGGTCGAGCTGGCTAAACCCGAGAAATCATGGTTCAGTGTTTTTTTTAATCAGCCCTGAGTACTCGGATGTTGGGGTTTAGGATTTAGGGTTTAGGATTTAGGATTTAGGGTTTAGGGGTTTAGGGGTTAGGAGTTTAGGGTTTCGGGTTTAGGGTTTAGGGTTTCGGGGTTAGGGGTTAGGGTTTCGGGTTTAGGGGTTTAGGGTTTAGGGTTTAGGGGTTAGGGTTTAGGGTTTGGGGGTTTAGGGTTTAGGGTTTAGGGGTGTGTAGACAGTGTGCGCGCGGTGGGTGCGCTTCGGGGGCGCACCCACTTATCGCCCGCTTGCGTCAGCATGTAGTCCCGCCCCAACCACCCCAACCATTCTCAATTAGGGTTTAGGGTTCACCCCCCAAACCCCCCTCAAGGGGGGCTTTCTTGCTCTCTGCTTCCTTTCGCTGTTCGACACATAAAAAACCACATTGCGCAACCAAGCACTGCTGAGATGGATTGGTGTCGGGTTGTGGGTCCTCGCGGTCTGTGCCGGCCGCTCGATGAAAAGCACGGGTTTCCATCAAAAAATTTAAGAGCCTCCGGCTCAAGCCGCCGACCCCGTAAGAGTCAGAGGAAAGGGCGATGCGGTTGACGAGAGAGTTTACTTTGGGGTCTAGGCTGACGGTTTTGCTACCCCCACTGCTACTCTACGACGAGTACACCCTAAACCCTAAACCCTAAACCCCGGAAGGAGGAGTGGGGGTGTGTAAGGTTTGTTGTAGTCGTGGAGTAGTAGTTGTAGAGTAAGAATGCTAGTAGAGCAGGCGGAGTGGAGTGGGTGAATAGGGGGGGGGGNTAATAAATGCAGACAAATTGGAATGCATTGGGCAACTCTGACGAAGTTGATCCGATGCAAATAGATCTGACGAAGTTGATCCGTTGCAGGCTAGTAGTAGTAGTAGTAGTAGTAGTAGTACTAGTAGTACTAGTAGTAGTAGTAGTAGTAGTAGTACTAGTAGTAGTAGTAGTAGTAGTAGTAGTAGTAGTAGGCGTAGTAGTACTAGTAGTAGTAGTAGTAGTAGTAGTAGTAGTAGTAGCAGAAGTAGGAGTTGTAGAAGTAGTAGTCGTAGTGGTAGAAGTACTAGTAGTACTAGTAGTACTAGTAGTAGTAGTAGTAGTAGTAGCAGAAGTAGGAGTTGTAGAAGTAGTAGTCGTAGTGGTAGAAGTACTAGTAGTACTAGTAGTACTAGTAGTAGTAGTAGTAGTAGTACTAGTAGTAGTAGTAGTAGTAGTCGTAGTAGTAGTAGTAGGAGTTGTAGAAGTAGTAGTCGTAGTCGTAGTAGTACTAGTAGTACTAGAGGAGTGGGGGGCGGGTAAGGTAGTCGTAGAGCAACAATGCTAGTAGAGCAGGGGNGTAGTACTAGTAGTACTAGAGGAGTGGGGGGCGGGTAAGGTAGTCGTAGAGCAACAATGCTAGTAGAGCAGGGGGAGCGGAGTGGGTGAATAGTAGAAGGTAGTAGTATGGTAGTAGTAGTAGTAGTAGTAGTAGCAGAAGTAGGAGTTGTAGAAGTAGTAGTCGTAGTGGTAGAAGTACTAGTAGTACTAGTAGTACTAGTAGTAGTAGTAGTAGTAGTACTAGTAGT